>JAURVB010013478.1:0-80580 GCA_033002965.1 Piper betle | reverse complement strand
AGAAGAAAGAAGTGGTTTGTGGACTAGGGTGCATTGTTCTACACGAAGTGAATTCATTGGCTAGAATGATCCATCTAAGAAAAGAATTAGTGTATTGAAACTTGCACGGGAATTTTCTTAGAACCATTAATCTTGCTAGGTTTTGTGAATTTGCATAAGAAGAGATGATGACAAGCAACAACTCGGAATTGGGCGCCTTATGATATGGATGCCAATAGTTCTTGAGGGTAATGCAACTTTAATTCCTCTTACCATAACGGGCACCTGATAATGCTTTGAGCTTGTAAACCACTTGCAAAGGATCCAACTCAAATGACAATTCATTTGATTTTAATCATGGAAACACAAGATTGATGATTCATGTTTGGTTTTGGGTTGTGTGTACTCTTTGGGAAATCGTTTCTTGTCCCTAGCTTTAGACAATTAGTTGGCTAGTGGAAGCAAAGTAGGATGTCATAAAAGATAAATCAATCGAAGTAGACATAAAAATTGATACTTTTATTGTTTTCTGTATACGAGATGACTCTCATCATCTTTAATACAAGTATAAAACGAATGAAATCCTGTTTGCAATGATATTTCTGAACCAACTAGCGGCTTGCACCTAAAAGTAAACTAGAATCCTTCGTTCAACGATGGAATGGAAGATTAGAAAAATGAGTCCAACATTTCCAATATTACCAAAAGGGCAATTTTTCTCCACCCTATTAATAGCTCTATCCACGAGATTTGGGTTTGTTTAATTTGTATGTTTTTGGACCACATCCCTATATTTGTGTTTGGATCATGATAGTGTTTCTAGCTATGCTAACGCCATCATGTTGTGTCTAGGAAATGTATCAAGCCCATGAGGACTAGCCCAAGACAACTAATCAAGAGCCTAATCACTAAAGTGAGTTAAGCCTATATCTAAGCTATCTTCGTATATTTCTGATTATTATATATAAATTGCTATTTCATATAGAACTGACGTGTATGACACACGAGGCCTTTATAACATGCGCGCACAACTGACTTGGCTGGCAAGTGTATATGGTTAGAAAGCTGAACATACTCGAACTTGAACTACAATTTGATCCAACATTAATCTAGTGGCTAGAAAACCCTAATGAAGCTCATTTTTTTACAAATTAAGAAAAATTAGTATCAATAATAGCTGATATCCTTGCATTAGTTATATTTAATGTGAATCCTTGGATTACAAGGATGGTTGCATAAAATATAGTCATGTGATTTAGACAAATGACTATATTTATATATTTGCTTATATTATTATACCACATGTTAATAGTAAGCATTCTCGATATTTAATTAAATGGGTACTTTGATGGACGTATTTTGATAAATTGTAACTAGTTATATAAGGGTAAGGGTGAGAAATCTAGACCTCTTTCATCTTCATATTATCACGACATGAGAAAGTCATTCCCTCTGCACTTGGCATTTGAAGAAAAGTGTAGGAGCCTCATGGAGATGGAATCTGGTGTACGTTTAATCGTTGTATATGCTTTAATTTTTTTATGATGAAATTAAATATATATGATAAAATATAAATAAGATAAAAAATATCTTGCAATGAAATGGATTGATAGACAAGAGTTACTATGCTCGTAAGTTAAAATTTAATCATTAGGAAAAATTTTAATTTTTACTGACCTATTTTCCCTCTTTTAACTCCTTATTCTACCTCTTATTAACGTCGGAAAAAAGATGTAATATTTATAAGTCTTTTCTTTATTATCTTAAATTAACTGATAGAAGAAATATTAGGAGATAATATTTGATTAACTTAAAATTAAGTCAAAATTAATCTCTTTATTAATTTGATAAATACATTCTTTATGAGTGTCTCCACAAAAAAAATACATTGATTTAATAAGTCCACCCTTATCGGTGTCTTCACAGAAAAATATATCAATAAACATGATATCTAATATCAAATTATAATAAGAGAAAAAAATATTTTTCTATATTTGCACTCATGAATTTCTGCTCTCACCTTTCTCCTAAGTGGGTTCTTGCTGTCAATGGGATAACGTTTCTTTATAAAATAAATATGCACTTTTTTGTTTGTGACTGTTAAAATGTTGGGTTTATCTCACATCAGTTCTGGGGTGACTGGTGACTTGTATATAGGCTAATGGGAAAGCCTTATTCCCTAAGCTAGCTTTTGGATTAAGAGAGGCTCGTGACACCTATTGCAAGTCCCTGTTGGGGGCCCAAAAGATTTTTCCCTAACAATTGGCACTGAATGTGGGATTTCGAGAACAATAAGGTATTTCGAAGTCGGGATGTAGTATTTAATGAAAAGTGCATGTATAAAGATAGGAAGGAAGAAAAGAATGAGGAGTCAAAAGAAAAAGAGTATATGGAGGTTGATGAGACAGATGAAGAGATACCAAGTGCTGAAAATCAAGGATTTGTTCCAAGTGATGAGGAACAATTATCTTCTGAAGAAACCGAACAAGAAGGTGAGTCACAGGCTAATCAACCAAATGATGATGAATTAGATTCTGAATATTCTGATGCACAAGTTGAAATTGATGACTCAGAGCCACCACAAGAGATAGTTGTTGTTCTCGAACCAAGGAGGAGCACAAGGGTTAGGAAGCCTACTCAAAAATTAAATTTAATTGTACAACATGTTTTGCACAAGGGTTAGGAAGCCTACTCAAAAATTTAATTTAATTGTACAACATGTTTTGTATACTGATGCAGGAGAACCGGAGTCCTATGATGAAGCCATGAGTGACAAAGCTCATCTTAAGTGGGAGTTGGCCATGAAGGATGAGATGTCATCGTTGGAGAAGAATCATACATGGGAGTTGGTGAAGTTGCCTCCAAACAGGAGGGTTCTACAAAACAAGTGGATCTATCGGGTCAAGTCTGAAGCCGGTGGTGTACAAAGGTATAAGGCAAGACTTGTGTTGAAAGGTTTTGGTCAAAAAGAAGGGATTGATTTTCATGAAATATTTGCACCTGTTGTAAAATGACTTCTATTAGAATTATTTTAAGTATTGTGGCTGTAAAGGGGTTGTATTTAGAGCAGCTTGATGTAAATACAGCTTTCCTTCATGGTGATTTGGAGGAGGAGATCTATATGGAACAACCAAAAGGTTTTGAAGTCAAAGGTAAAGAAAATATGGTGTGCAAATTGAAGAGGAGTCTATATGGACTCAAACAAGCACCAAGACAGTGGTATTTGAAATTTGACAAGTTTATGTTGGATAATGGATTTGCTAGGAGCAATTCGGACCACTAGAGAGCAAAGCAACCTTACAAAAAATTGAAGGAATTTTTTCTACTAGTTTCTACTCTATGTTTATTCCTAAGTAAGAGCATTTATTTGTAGAGGGGAGTTTTTATTTATTATGTCCTTTATAATAAGATACACCCCTTAGGTTGACTCTTCAAAGAAGATGCGACTTTTACCCATCGAGACGGATATAACCTTACAGAAAACTTTCTATAAATAAATTTTTTTATCATTAACTGTTCACTAGAAGAAGGAGAAACATGGTGGTACGTTAAATTCATTCATCCTGTTTTTAAATCCAATTCCTTTTGCTCTTGTCTATTTAAAAAATATTATGGTTCATGATCTCATACAACTTCAATTTTAATACACTTATTTAATATTTATATAATATTGATTATTATACCCGCTTGCACATCGGTATTTGGGCTAGTTTACGGTTTTTCAACTAGAGGAGGCATGTCATGCATGACACATTATTAGAACTTCAGCAAGAGTCACACAAAGGGGGAGAAGCCTTTTTCTTATTTTGCCCTCTTATTTTCTCGTGTGCATCTGGAGGTACGTCCCATATAGGCATTCCTAATAATTACTGGCACTACAATACCTTTAAGGAAACGGTCTTTTGCAATGCTGACCTGTCGTTGCCATTGTCTAAATTGGTTTGAATTGAGTTAACTCTCAGTGTGTATAACATCCGAGTTAAAAGTTTGGAATCGAAAAAAATAATCACAGAATTGGCGGAGTCAAGGCAATTTTTCAAATTTTGTACATAAGGACTTCTATTTATTTATTTATTATTATTCATTAAATAATATTTAAAATATAATTCTATCTGAATTAAAATTTTTAAAAATATTATAAGTATCATTTAATTATTTTTAATTATTAATACCTTCACAGTTGATATTATTACTTATTTTTAACATAAAATTAAAATTACTTTTAGTATTAGTGTACAATCATTGTATTTTAAAAATAAATATTTTTGTTATAGTTAAATAGATATTTGTTATTTTTATTTAAAAATAATATTTAGTAATATTTTTAGAATTAATTTTATATATCTATTCTTATTAATAAAAGATGATTTCAATGCGTGCCTCTCATGAAAAGTAGGATAATTAACTTATAAAAATATATAACATTTTCTTTTATCATTTAAATATAATAAAAATTTAAAATTAATTAAAATCTATATCTAAGATATTAACTTATTATAGTATATCTTATTACTTAACAAGAATATATATATATATATATATATATATATATATATAAAATTAAAATTTACGTGTAATATAAATCACACACAATGCGACATGTTTACCTATTTATTAATAAGTTTCAAACATATCACATAGAATCAATCAGGTCAAGCTAATTCGGCGGGTTTTTACTAAATAATAATTACTTAATTTAAAATTTCCCTAGAATTTAGGACTTTTATTTATTTATTTACTATTTCTTATAAAAAACTGAAAGCATAATTTTTATTTGAATTGCAAATCTTGAAAATATTATAAGCTTCATTTAATTATTAATGCATTCATAGTTAAGATTATAAGGCAAGATGTTACCGCGTGTGTGATTTATATTACAAATAAACTTTAATTTTATAGATACAATGTCATTGAATTATAAGACAAAGTTTACTAATCTAATTTATTAGTTATAGATTCTGATTGAACCTAATTTTAAAGATACTGTTCATCCAAATTATAAACTGCACCCCTTGGCTCGAGTCGTGAAACCAAACCCAGTCAGCTTTAGTCACACCCCTATACCAAGTTAGCCTTTGGATCAAGTCCATTTCAAATTTTATGGGGACAAGGATAAGAAAAAGAAGGATAAGTGTTTGCACAGATTTGTGCTTATCCAGTCAAGTGGATATTTTCTGAGCCTCATAGAAAGATTCCATGCGGTTCCGAAACTAAGGAGGGGATATGTGAAGGAGGTTGAAGAGGCTTGTGATTGCACGCCCGTAATCGTGGAGCAGAGAGGGCTCTCAAAAAACTCTATAAAGAATTGAACTTAATTGTTTGAAAAAAGGGGGAAGAAAAATTTTCAGACATGAAGCTTTGGAGAGTGCAGTGTTGCTTATTTTGCCGGAGGCCTATCACCTTGTCGTCTTGCCAAAATAAGTTGTTGTTCAAAGCCCTCGTCACCGAACCATGGAGCCCCCCACCCTATTGCCGTGAAGACAGAACTTGCTGGTTGTTGTCTTGCCGACTAGGAAGAATAATTGCAATGCCGCCAAAGTCTACCCTTGCCTCCTCGTTTAAACAGATCTCCTTCAAAGGGGGTGTTTATTTTTTGCAAGGGTTTTTATTTTTTGTAGGAAAAATCGTGGTTGCAAATGGCAGAGAATAAAAGAAGCAGGGGATGGAGAAGAGTACCTTCCCTGTCGTGCACGCCTAAGACGCCCCATCCATGAAGTTTAATCGCTACTCCCTGTCGTCTTTGATGTGAAGCCTTGCCAAGAAGACAAAGGTCGCTGACATCGATGTTGCCAAAGAATTGTTGCTATTGTTGCTACCTTCATACCAATCACATCGTGTGCAGACTTAAGGATTCAAGTTGAACCCTAAGGACCCACATAAAATTTCTTATGTGATATTCCTTGCTTGTGATATTTTATTTTTATCGCACGGTTTCTTTGCAGGGAAAGGGTGCCCCAGTCTGATCGAACCCTCTTAACCGATTAAAAGACTCAATTAGCGGGGGCGGCAATCACACGCCTGAATATATTTTGGTGACTCCACTAAGGACTGTCGAGAGGTAGCAGTGTAGTTTGAAAGACAATGTGTACAAAAAGATGGCCCCCAAGACAAAGAATTTGGCACGACAAAAGGGCACAATTGAAGGAGAACTTTTTAACGCACTGCAACAAATCAACTTGAACTACAAGGATAATCCACCACAAATGTGGGCGAGCTAGCCGCCTTGCAAATTGAAAGCCCAAACTCAATTGAACAACTTCAAGAATGGATTAGACAACTTGAACGGCACTTGATGATGCACTCTCCTTAAATAAGCTAGCCTCCATCACAATGGGAAGTGCATCCAGAGAGAAGATGCCAACCCAACAAACGGGTGAAGTCTAGATGAAACAGACCAGCCAGCTAGCCAATTGACAACAAGCAATCTTACTAGTCCACAAGAGAGGCCTTTCGCAATTGCCCCAACAAGCGTGGATTTGTCTAACACCCCTCAGGTGGATAACATATTTTCTAATATTTCAGGATCCATGTCACAAGCATCCCCTTTGATAATTTCACCGTCCTAGCCAAGTTGGATGCAACACTATCTAGCTACGCAACCGAGTCGAACTGAACATAGTCCACTCTCACATTCAACATGGTTTCCATAGCCACCCCACTACCAGCCACTGTACCAGTATGGGAACAACCCTACTGTCCCCCAATCTTCAGTTTCTATGGTGTTTTCCCTGCCAATCATTACCACATTGCTGATCCCAATGGTGCCGCTTTTCATTGCAATGGTTCAACCATCAGTTCCTGCCATAGTAGCTCCGCTACGAGTCTATCCTACAACGGTTCCAATAGTGCCCATTGTACCAATTGTATCGGTTCAATATGCCCAATTTGAAGAGTTGAAAGCCGCAATGGATGCACAAGCCACATTGATTGCTGCATTGATAGTGAATAGGGACAAAGAACCAAGTAAAGCAATAAAGCATCACCATCCCTTAGCCGATGAAGTTTACACCGAAAATTTCCAGAAAAATACAAGTGCCCAACCTTCATGAAGTTCGACGGAGATGACAATCTTGGAGATCACATCACAATCTTCGAGATTGAGTGTGGAACAATTGCGACCAATGAGAAGCTAAAGTTACAGTAATTTTGTGCATCTCTCAGTGGCAATGCCTTAAGATGGTTCAATAACTGCCTCGTGGATCAATCAGTTCATGAGATAAGTTTATTGAACAATTTATGGAACATTTTCGGTCAATGGAAATCCCACTGAAGATAAAACACTTACAACAATGTCAGAGAGAACCGGGCAAGTAGCTCACAGCATATGTGAAGAGGTTTAGAACCCTAACATCTCAAATGAAAGAAACCCCTAACATCAAGGAGCTAGTGAAGATTTGTACAATAAATGCCAGACCAGCTTCTTGGTTCCTAAGTAGTGCGCAATGCAACATATTTGACCAACTCTTTGAAAGGGTGTTGAGGAGCTCTGCTTCATTGAAGAATGCTAAGGCATCAACCAATGTTGTCATTAAACTTAGAGAGCAAGGTTGAGAAAAACAACTAGAAAAGCAAAGGAACAACAATGAACAACAAAAAGCAGCGCCCCAACAATGGCACAAATGAAGGAATATAGATGATTGCACCTTTAATGTTTGTGATACCAAAAATTTGTTCGATGTTTTGGTTAAGCAAAGAAAGATCACACCACAGGCACCGAAGAATCCATTAAAGTTGGAAAATGAGAAGAAAGGCAATTTTTGTCGATACTATCAAATAGTTGGCCATCCGATAGTAAAGTGTTAGAACATAATAGAGAAAATTAAATAATTACTCAACAAAGGTGAAATCAAATACAAAGCTCCCACAACACAAAAGGCACCGACAGCTAATGTTATGATAGCAAGTCATTCGACTTCATCATTGAAGGTTCAAAATGAAGAAAAAGAAGAAGATGAACTAAGGGCAAGGAGCCTGGGGAAGACAAGTTGGAAAACGCAAAGCAACCTTAAAGAAATGAAGTGTTAGATGATAAAAGTAAGAAAGAGGAGGCTCCCTTGAGTTCAGTGAAAGTAAGAAAGAAGGATTCTTCTTCTCCCACACCAAAAAAGGAAGCTAAGCAAATAACAATCGTGAAAAAACTAAGGAAGATACCCGAGTTAGTGCACATGTTCAATGTGTTGCACTTCTCACCCACTGCCCAGTTCATAGTTGAACAAGCTTTTTTAGAATTTGCAATAAGAAATGGAGAAGATAGTTCTTTATGAACATGAGTCGAATAAAAGACTACATCATAGATGTAGAAAACTTGGGACACCCTTTGCCTGTTTTAACTTGAGTGAATATGGAACTAGGGCCCTACTAACCCATCTTGGTTGCATGTTGATGACACTTTACCAATGCTAGCTGGGATCATCACTTTCTCGAACGATGATTTGTGTCACCCTGAGCCCAACCACAATCAGCAATTATTCGCTAGTGTGGAGCACTACAACAAGCTTGCTTGACATGCACTTGTTGATCAAGGGTCATCGATTATTATTCTTCTTATACATATGTTGTTTGAATTGGGTTACACTAAGGAAGAACTTATGCTAGATGATACTATGGTTAATTTAGTGTCTCTTGTGCTGTGTGAATCATTGGGCACGGTATCTTTACACATCTCTGTTGGTCCTTTCAGTTTGCCATATATATTCCACATCCTAGAAGTTGATCAATGTGGCACATGCTTCTTGGGTGATCATGGATTCATGACCAATTATGCATATTGTAAAACCCAGCTTCAGGTTAGGGTTTAACCCACTTGTAGTTTTGACCGGTTCGGGCCAGTCTCGAGTTAATTTGAGCAAACTCTAACCAAACCTGTTTTCGGACCATGATTATGGGGTCTAGATGGCCATATGAGGATGTTATGGTGGCTGAGTATGCCGACATGTAGATGATGGTTTTAGTTAGCCTACAACAGAGCATGAATTATCAATGTTTACACGAGGTGTACATATGATTTTTATGGGTTAGCCAGGTTTTAGGCCTAGATCTAGACTGTTGTAGCATTTAATATCCGTTTGGGATTTTCATGGTATCTCATTTGCATGCATCATAAGGATTTTGAATTATTGGATAGCCCCTGTGGGCCCATCTTAATTTGAGTCAGATATTTTCACCCAATTGAGTTAAGGGTTCAAGGTCTATTTAGCCTTTTTGCCTCTATTCCTGCATATAGAGTCACTTGTACAACTCGAGTCTGTTTTGACCATGGACGATCTTGATCTAAGCTTTTCGTCCATATATATATTGCATATACTAATAGGTGGGCCCCCTTGTCCACGAGTTGTCGAACATTCAAATCGTGCAGTGTGGCAACATCAGAGTCATCTACGTCAGCCCTAACTTCACATAGTTATTTTTAGTGATTTTCTCTCATTTTCAAAATTTTCCACCATTAGCGCCGCTGCCACTTCGGCTCGCCACTGCCTAGTCTCCGGGCCTCCCCCAGCTCGCCACTCCCTACCTACACAACTTCATCTTGCCCAGATCTTCATTTTTAAGCCACTCATGACCACCGCTGTGGTCGCGATCGTCACCAGCAAAGATGGCGCACCTGACGGCGATCCGCCCTTTCCTTCCATTTTTTAGCCGAACTCCGCCAATCACCACTACCACCATGCTCCTTGTCATCAAGGACGTCGATCCCGACCAGCGTCAACCCAATCTGGGCCACCATTAGCATATTTTGACGTCGGGCGTCCCCGCCCTGTTGGACCTGTTTGCCCTAGTTCACGTTCCTCTACCCACGTTTGCGTTCACCAACCTAAGTCTTGTTCACCTATCTGTGTCTGTGGTCATGCCCAAGTCCATGTTCGCATCCAACTACCCAACCCAGCGTTGTTACTTGACTCGACTGAGTCGACTCGGGCCAATTCAGCTCATTTTTAATCATTTTCAATAATTCAAGAACCTTTACATTAGCTTAGATGCATATTCACATTATTTAGCATATTTTTTATGTTATGAGTGTTTTTATTTATTATTGTTTATTTCTTTTTATTTATATGTTGTCGTATTGATGAATGTTTATGTGATTATTTATTATTATTATTGATATATTTGCTTATTAATATTAATTTTATTTATGTTTACTAATTTTATTTATTTATTTATTTATATACTTGTTCATTGCATGTATGTTATTATTTATTTATATTTAATTATATATTCTGTATTGGATAACTATGATATTATTATTATTCATGATTAATTAATATTAATTAATTTTTTGTTTGTTTATTTATCTATTTATCGAATGATTATGTATTTATTTATTTAATTATTTATATGTTTATAAATACGAGTATATGAGATATATATTCGTGTTTAGCCGTGTATTTATATTGTATAATGATATTGTTATTTTATGATTAGAGTATTGTTTATTTTTAAGTAATTATTATTTATATATTTATTCATGAGTGTATTTATTTATGTATTTATTATTTGTTTATTTGTTATTTTCTTCATTATATCTTGTTTTGTGTGCTAACGTTTAGTTATAGATTTATTTAGTACTGTATTCTTTATTAAGATGTATTGATTATGTGAGCACACACCACAAACACGCATAATATAGAGATGTCAGTATGTTACTTAGTAGTGGGTTTCGATATATGTTTTAGACTCCAAGCTCACCGTAGATGTGTCGATGCACTTGGAGCTTGGACCACATGTCCGTAGAACTCTCTGTCTGCTTGATCTCTTCTTGACTCATTATGTGTAGAGTTTAACTATGTTTTAGACGTAGGATGACATCATTGGCGTATTATTGGATACCTCCAACATCTGGCCATTTAGCCGTATTTTCTACACATGTTTAATAAAACTTCAAGGTTAAGACTCCTTAATAGTTTTCAAAAATAAAATCTAGAAACAAAGTATTAAATCCTCTCCCAAGCCTATATGCATAAATATGAGGGTTAATGGCTTTTACGACTAAGAGTGTGTGCAGGATGTATGAACTGCAATAGTACTGCTTCAAACCCTAAGGTAGTGCGGAATATGAGGGTATTGTGTAACGTAACACATTTTTGAAATTTGTGGCACTAACTTAACTATTCCTTTTACCACTCGAGTACTGTAGCGGGTGTACTATGGAGGATGTGAGGGCATAAGTGTTGTATGTAAGATTATGAATATTAGTCGTGCATGCGCGTCGGCACTTGTTTAAGCATCTTTCCTTATCGCCTAGTGTGAGACAATTATGAAGTTTCCTATGTTTTGTAGGTAACGGAATACCCATTTACCAGTTTGTACTATTTATTTTTCAAACCAATAACATTTATTACTGACATTTTTCATATTATATATGTAGGTATTGTGATCCTAAGTTGGCTTTGGTGGGAGAACAGTTAAACGCTACACACACACCTGAGTTTAGTGTATTTATTTTCTTTCTTACTTTTATTTATATTTGATACTTTTTGATGCATATTTAGTAATGTCTTCCATTATCATGACGTCGAGCAGGTTGTTTCGATTTATTTTATCGATTGAGTCTTACCGATTAATAACTTTAGACATGACTCGACTCGATCATAATATTTTTGATTTGGTTCTTAGGTGAACCAAAATTTGTGTGTTACACGTGCCATCTTTGTGGCACCAATGCATTTGGTTCTAAAGGAAGCGCACTTTGCAAATGCCGCATTCTTCATGGAGAGAAATTTTTTGAACTTAGCTTGGGAACAACTATCTAGTCATGTCTATCCTACTATAATTAATTTGTTGAACTTCATTAAACCAACAACTAACTATCCACCGCCAAAGCCTCCTAAAGTAGCAAAGTTATACAAGTTATCAGATCTATCTACACCAATAATTTCACTGGGATCAGATGCCTCATTAGTACCTCCAAAGGTCACTGTGCACTTCAAGACAACCAAAGAAAAACATTAAAGAAATATCACTTCTCTAACAAGTGTTAAGTCAGGAAGAGAAAGATCACATTGTAATTGAGGATGCAGCCATGGTGTTAGGACAATGAGAGATGCCAGTGGCAAACTTTTTGTGAGACAAAAGTAATTACACTTGACCCATGCCTAGTCATTTACTTAGACCCGAAATGCCTATACTTGGCCCGTTGCTAGCCCCAGCCCACGACCTTTCTAGCCCGTGACTGGCAGCCTAGCCAATGTCCCTTGTCCAGCCCGTTTCTAGCCCCATCCCACGACCTTTCTAGCCCGTGACCGGTAGCCTAGCCAACATCCCTAGTCCATCCCACCATTTAACATTGAACCAGGTTGCTTTGATACCACCTGTAACGACCTGGCCCAAAGTGCAACGTAATGGGCCTAAGTCATTTCTTTAAAATGGTTAACCCAAGTTAAAGATTCTATAGTCCATTCCCACTTATAAACAGGATCTTCTCCCAGTAGGTATTAGATGTGAGACTATGTTGAGGGATCTCACAATGGTGAGATTTTCACCAAAAACCATACACGTAAGAAAGAACAAGCTGACTGAACGAACTCGATCAATGTGACCACAGTTTGCGGGGGCAATATCATATCAAGCGGGACTACAAGATAAAGAAATGCAACAAGCACCAAGTCATTTTGAAGATAGAGTTACTCTAGCAGCAGAATGACTTGTTGAAATTAATTTGGAAACTTATCAAGAGCCACATCCAACTTTTCTTGGATTAGGTTTAGAAGAACTGGAGAAGCAACTACCTCATTGATTTACTTAGAAGTTACACGGGATTGTTTTGCATGGTCCTACGATGAGATGTCAGGTTTGTGAATTGAAGTTGTAGTACACTACCTTGTAATCAAGTCGGGTATATGTCCAGTTGTTCAAGCAAGAAGGAAGTTCAAACCACTGATCAAGGCCATGATTGCAACGAAGATAGAGAAAGTGAAGAAAAGCAAACTTTATTTGTGAAATCAAGTACCCAGAATGGCTGGTGAACATTGACCCAGTAGAGAAGAAGAATGGTCAGATGAGGATTTGCGTAGACTTCCGAGATCTCAACAAAGCATGTCCTAAGGATGTATTTCTCTTTATCAATCCTTGATATTTTACTTAACAACGTAGTCGATTGCTAGCTGTTTTGTTTCGTGGATGGATTGAGTGGCTACAATAAGATTCAGATGGCAGCCTAAGATGAAGAAAAGACGGTTTTCTATACGCATGTTGGAATCTATTGTTATACGGTAATGTCATTCTGTCTGAAGAATACATAGGCTACTTATCAACGGGCAATGCAATATATTTTTGCAAACATGCTACATATAGAAATGAAGTCAAAAGTAAGAAGTCATCATTGCAAGGTGTTACGGAAGGTACTTCATCAGTGTAGAGTCAATAACTTGAAGTTGAATCCACAAAAATGTGCTTTGGTATTTCGTCAAGGCAATTTCTCGGATTTTTGGTGCACAAGTGAGGAATCCAAGTTGCCGCTGCCAAAATTTAAGCTGTTAGAGATATGAGTCCACCTACATCCTTGCGTCAATTGCAAAGCTTCTTGGGAAAGATCAATTATATTCGGAGGTTTATCCCAGACTTGTCATCAAAGATTTTGCCGCTTACTCAGTTGTTGAAGAAAGGTAACAAGTTTGAGTGGGGTGAAGATGCGTGAATGAGCCTTTGAGGAGATAAAGATAGGATTGTTGAAGCCTCCAACATTATTTGCTCCAATGCTAGACAGACCACACATCCTGTATATTTCTTCACACAGAGGCAACACTCATAGCTATTTTAGCCCAGAGTTGACGACCTTAGGAGAGAACGACCTGTGTATTATTTAAGGAGAGCTATGAGTTCAATTGAAGAGAGGTACACAAAGATTAAGAAAGCATGTTTAGCCTTGGTGTTTGCTTCGCAAAAGTTGCGACATTACTTTCTTACACATGAAGTGCATTTAGTGGTACACGACAATCATGTTTTGATACTTGCTCCAACAACCAGCCTTGTCAAGAAGAGTAGCAAGATGGCTTTGGAAGTTAATGGAGTTTGACATCAAGTGTGTCACATAAAAAGCAGTAAAAGGTCAAGCCATTGTCGAGCTACTCGCCAACCCTTCAGCTGCTATCATCAGAAAAGAAAGAAGAAGAATCCATTTCAACACGGATAAGGAACTAGTGAAGCGGACTTTGTCATTTTGATGGAGTAGCTGTGGGAATGCGTGGAGGAGCAGGACCAACTGGAGGAGTGGGAGTTGTCCTAGTAGAGCCTTCAGGAAAGATGCATTTATATGCTTATAGTTTAGCATATTATTGTACCAACAATAGCGCAGAATATGAAGTAATGTTGCTTGCAAAGGATTTGAAAGTAGAATACTTGCTAGTTTGAGGCGACTCATTATTGGTAATTCAACAAGCTACAGGGAATTTTGAAGTGAAGAAAGCACGCTTGGTAGTATGGAAGGCATGTTTGATGCAACTATTGAAGAATTTCAAAGAAGTGATGTTTGAACATATCCCTCACTCTACAAATCGCATGGCAGATGCACTCACCGTATTAGGTTCAAGATTCATTACTAAAGGAGAAGTCAGAGAGCCAATTATCTGGTTTGCTCGCCATGACATACATGCTAGTGCGGTCTTACCATCAAGTGTTGTAGTTGAAAACTTTGTACTAGAAGAGTTTGAGGATTGGTATGGAGATATTATCAACTTTTTGGCATGCAACCAGCTACCTAGTGATCGATACAAGGCTCATGAGGTGCGACGAATTGCTTCACGTCATCTCATTGAAGGAGAATTATTATATCGCCGAGGATTTGATGGAGTCTTACTACGGTGTTTGACCAAGGAGGAAAGTTTGAAGGCTATGAGAGACACACATGAAGGGACTTGTGGAGAGCACCAAGGTGGAAGAAGGTTGTATCACCTTTTGCTCCGAATTGGATACTTTTGGCCAACAATGTACAAGGATTGTATGGATTTTGCTCGGTCATGTGAGAAGTGTCAGTTGCATGCACCTTTGAAGCATTTGCCGCCAGAACCGTTGCACCCGATTGGCACTTATTGGCCATTTCAGATTTAGGGGCTTGATTTTATTGGTCCAATCCATCCATTATCATCAAAGGGTCACAAGTTTATCTTGACAGTGATTGAATATTTTACTAAGTGGGGTGAAGCAATACCGGCAAGGAAACAAATAGGAGAGTGTGTCATGCAATTCATTAAGGAAAATATCATCTGTTGGTTTGGAGTTCCTCAGAAGCTTATTACGGATAATGACACGCCATTCATGGGATGGCAAGTTGCAGAGTTAGCCAAACAACATCGGTTTGAAATAGTACAATCATCACCATATGACCCGCAATCGAATGGATAATCGACATGACAGTTTCGAAGATTTTGAAGCAAATGTTGCGAAAGATAGTGGCAGATAATCGACGTGACTGCCATGAGAGGCTACCTAAAGCATTATGGTCATACCGTACTTCCACTCATGTAAGTACTAGAGTTACGCCTTTTTTGTTATTGTATGGGGGCAGAAGTCATTTTACCTTTGAAAGTAAAATTGCCTGCACTAAGGATGGTCACTACTTCACAATTATCACCAGAGCAGGCAGAGTATGTAGCAAACAGAATTGTGTCACTTGAAGCAATTGACGAGCATCGTCATGTTGCAAGGGAAAAGTTGAAAAAAAACCATGAAGCAATGACAAGGAAATACAATCGAGACATAGAGCCTCACAAGTTTAGCCCTAGAATGTTAGTATTGTGCAACACTCATAAAGTTAGAGCTGGATTGCCAATGTCTAAATTTTCCCCATCATGGGAAGGGCCCTACGTTGTGAAGTGTGATGTTGGTAGAGGATGTTATGAGTTGTCAACAATTGATGGATATTCATTGTACCAAGTCAATGCTAGATACCTGAAAATTTGGTGGGACCCTGTGACAGGAGATCACACCCTGTTGAATGAAGCCTAAATGGCGAATAGATGAATGAATGCACAGTGTACATAGTGTAAAAAAATTACAAATTACATTTTTCCGATTCTTCTTTATGAGTTTGTGAAAAATCGGCAAGAGCACTGATGTTCATCTAAATTATACACTGCACCCCTTGGCTAGAATCGCGAGACCAAGCCCAGCCAACCATAGTCATACCCTGTACCAAGGTAGCCTTTGGATCAAGTCCATATAGTTCAAATTTTATGGAGATAGGGACAAGAAGAAGAAAGGATAAGTGTTTACACAGATTTGTGCTTATCTAGTCTCATGGAAAACTTCTGAGCCCTCGAGAAAGAGTCCAGATAGATCAAAAATTGCAGGAGGGGATATGTGAGGGAGGTTGAAGCGGCTTGTGATTGCATACCTGTAATCGTGGAACATAGAGGGCTCTCAAAAAACTCCGAGAACCAAGCCTAATTGTTTGAAAAAATAGGGGGAAGACAAATTTTCAGACGTGAAGCTTTGGTGATTGCACTGTTGTTTGTTTTGCTTGAGGCCTATCGCCTCACCGTCTTGCCAAAATAAGTTGGTGTTAGGAGTCCTCATCACCGAACCATGGAGCCCGAAATAATTAGTTACAGTGTCGTCAAAGTCCTCCCTTGCCGCCTCACCACAACAGATCTACTTCAAAGGGGGTGTTTATTTTTTGCATGGGTTTTTTATTTTTTGCAAGAAAAATCATGGCGACAAAAGGAAGAGAAGAAAAGAAGCAAGAGGATGGAGAAGGCTACCTTCCCTGTCGTGCATGCCTAACATGTGACACCCGATTTCGGTTCACGTAAGAACCAGATCGAAAATGTCGTGATCGAGTCGAGTCATATTTAAAGTAGCTATTCTATATGACTCAATTAGTAATATAGATAGAAGTAACTCATTTGGCGTCAAGAGAATGAAACATCACTAAATACGCATAAAAAATACATCAAATATAAGTAAAAGTGTAAAAGAAAATAAATATACTGAGCTCAAGTGTGTGTAACGATTTATCTGCCCTCCCACCAAAGCTGACTCAGAATCATGAAACCTATATATATAATATAAAAAATGTAAGTAACGAGTGCTACTGGTCCAGAAATAATTAATAGTCAAACTAACATAGGAGAGCTGGCCCTCCTGTTAAGTGAAAATATTTATACACTCCTTCATAGAATCTCTCCTAAGGGCGTTAATCAAGAGTCGTCCACCTCGCGGATAGCATCCCCCTTTCTATCTCATCGCAGGCTTCATCAACTTTAAAAACTATCCCTTATGTGGGAACATCACTTTCTTTTATTTTAGCCCTCTACATCCTCTATATCACTACTGGCCTTGAGTAAATAGGCTGAGTACTCTCAAGCATGCGCCATCAGTACCCTTTAAAATCACAAGTCTAACACATGCACTACATTGTAGTACCTATAAACACTCCACACTTCACTGGGCTCTGAGGAACTCCAAAAGTAGGTTGCCAAGATCCCCCAAGAATGGAACAAACACTCAGCAAATCTAGAGCCCGCTTCGACTAACACACGCCCTCTCTCAAGATGTGGTTGTCAGTTTTCTCTCTATCTCACATCTCAACAAAAACTCTGAGAAAATCATATATAAGCCTTGGAAAGGATTTATATAATAGGCCTAAAGTGCTACTGCGGTGGATCTTATTTTTAAAATCAAAATTGAGGGGTCTCATCCTCAAGGGTAATTAATCATGAAAATAAAATACGTTTACATGTTGGCCCGTGTTAAGTAGTGGTCAGATAGAATCTGTCCACTTAACACATCCTACCATCTAAAAATCCAAATCAGCAATGAGAGGTATAGCGATAAAAAGTGGAGAAGACTCCTCATTCGGACTTGTGGTCTACAGCTCCAAGCTAGACGTCTCCTATACGGAGAGCTTGAACTACAAAGCCTGGCATTCAGACGCCACTACTAGGTAAAATACTAGTCAAACGTGCTATTACGATGCGTGACAATCGTGGTGTAGACGTTTGCGTCATCAGGTGCGTCCCTAATGAGAAAACAATACTAGAGGTAAACCTGCAACTAAACGTACACCGCACAAATCAATGCGCATAATAAAGGAAATAATTAATAACTAATAATATAATAAATAAACACATACACTCGTGAATAGATGGATAGGTGGTAAGTACATAAAAAATCAATACTCTAACGTCATAAGATAATAATGTCTTATACTATATAAGTATGCTACTAAGCACGAGTATTAATAGCGCATACACTTGTATTAGTAAACATGTAAATACTTAAATAAATAAATACATAATCATTTAATAAATAAATAAACAAATAGTTAATTTTAATTAGTCATGAATAATAATAATGTCATACTCATCATAGTTATCCAATTCAAAATACACAATTAAATACAAATAAATAAAAACATACAAGCAACAAACAAATAGATAAATAAATAAATATACACAATTTAATAAACATGGATACTATTAATATTAATAAGTAAATATAATAATAATAATAATAATAATAAATCATCATATAAGCACTCATTATATACGACAAATATTTAAATAAAAAGAATAATAAATAATAAATAAATAAATAAATAAAATTATAGCATCAAAATATAGTAAATAATGTGAATATGCATCTAAACTAATATAGGGGTTCTCGAATTAATGAAAACAGTCAAAAAAAGTTAAACTAGATTAACTCACTGAACCAAATCGGGTTGACCAAATTAACTCGGTTTGGGTCAGATAAATTGGGGCTAGGTCAACTGGGCTCGGTCTGGACTGTTGGGCACGGACATGGACATAGGCAAGCAGGTGGACGCGAACAGATTGAACACTGGACTCAGGGCTGGCAGGGGTGGACCACAAATGTGAGGTATACAAGTTTGACAAGGCCGGCGGCCCTGTTGTCGAAAAATGTACACAGCGGCGCGGCTGGGATCATCACCGATTGGGATCGACAGCCTTGATGACGAAGAAGATGATGGTGGTGGCGATTAACAAGTCCAAGCCGCTGGGTGGCCTAATTGCCATGGGTGCGGCGGAGATCGCTGCACTGAGTGATGTCATGGGTGGTCTACAAATGAACTGGACAGAGGTGGCTCGTCGGCGCCAAAAAATGGCGAAGAGGATACCGGTCTGCAAAAGCTCAGCCGCCGAGGTGACTAGCACAACGCTAGTGGTCATGAGTACTACGAATGAAATGCCTATTGCAAGGTGGTCCTCGGGGTGCTAATCTGGTGGCCAGGGGCAAGCTAGAGACTAGTGGCGACAGTGCTAGGGATGTAAACTCAAAAAATCGTGGGAAATCTCTAGAAAATAACATGGGTGAAGCTAGCTCTGACGTGAACGGCTCAAATCTCGCCACATGGTAGGATCTAAACATCTAAGAACTTGTGGCTTAGTGGGGCCCACCTATGAATATATACAATATGTATATGATGGAAGCTCAGATTGTTCTATAGCAGGAATCGAGACAAGAAGGCTAAATGGGCATCGAATCCTCAACTCAATCGAGTGAAAACCTACGGTTCAATCAAGCTTGGGCCATAGGGGCACATATCCAGGTGAACCAAAATCCCTATGATACATGCAAATGAAATACCCTCAAAATTCCAAACGGATACTAAACGCTGCAACGGCCTAAATCTAGGCCTATAAACCTTGGCTAAACTCATAAAAATCATTTATATACCTTGTGTATACAATGATAACTCATGTTCTGCTGTAGCCTAACTCAAACAATTATTTGCATGTTGGGCATACTCAGCCTCTATAACACGTATATGGCCATCTGGGCCTCATACTCATGATTCTAGAAACTGTTCTAACTCGAGCTCGCTCGAATCGACTCGAGACTAGTCCGAACCGGGCAAATCTACAAGCGGTTAGATGTAACACCCCAAATCACGGTTCCCGCTCGTGAACCGAACCGGCATGTTACTGGCCCCGGTTAGGTTCGCTAACCTGAACCTAACTCATGCGGATCCAATCTCGGCGTCTTAAGATGAAGATACACTCGCAATGCCCTAACATGGTACTACATGAATGACATGCAAATCAAAATACACACCAAGACAATCCCGATAAAAATTAATAAAACTTTGAAATATAATAGACAGAGTTTCCCATAAAAATTCAATTAAGGGCCACCCTGTCAATATCATATATTCAAACATATATACGCATAGCAACAATAGCATTCACACAGACTTCTAATCTACTATACTCATCATTATCTGAACTTTGGGTCTTAACCCATCATACTTTTGCTGCGCTACTCTGATCATTCTTTTCATTCTGTTATCGTGTCTTAACATTTCATTCACATCATATCATCATGCTCAAACATTTAATCATATCATTCACAAAATAATAACATAATAATACAATATTAAACATTCAGAAATCTAACATGTGTGTGCACAAGACCTCATTGCTCCTCCGTCCAAGCTGGCTCATCCATCTCGTGCTTATCACCTACATATATATAAGAAAAACGTCAGTAACAAGCGTTACTGGTCCGGAAAATAAAATAACTATAACAAACTGGCTATGAGAGCAAACTCTCATCTGAAAGAAAACCATATACTTCCTCAAGAACACTCTGAAGGGCACTACTGAGGAGCCACTGGGCTGCAGACCCGGTAGCATCCCGAACTTACTGCTCTGCTGCTGTACTGTGCTACTCTCAGCACTTCTTTTTCAGTACTTCTCATGAAACTTTATCCTAAGCCCTCTCCGAACCTCCATATCTCTCCTGGCCTTGAGCACGAAGGCCGAGTACTCTCAGGCAGTCGCCTTTAGTACCCTTTGAACCACAAGTCCGGACATGCGCTGTACTAAACAGTACCCGTAAACCTCCACGTTCTCCGGGTGTGAGGAACTCAAACGCGGAGTTGTCAGGATCCCTCGGGAATGGAACAGTCCGCTGGCACTAATCCAGAGCCCGCTTTGACTGTCACGGCATCCTCTGCATGGTACGTGCAGTCGGTTTCTCCATCTCTCGTCTCACTGAAAACTCGATAAAACTATATATATAGGCCTGGGAAGGGATTCATATAATAGGCCCGAAGGCAACTTGTGGTGGATCTTGTTTTCGAAATCATCCTCGAGGGATCTCATCCTCGAGGGGTTATTAATCCGGAAAATATTCGGTTAAATGACCCGAGTTAAGTGGGATCCAATAAAACACCACTTAACCCGTCCTGCAAATAATAACATAAACATACAATAGAAGAGCGTAAAACAAGACGAGTCCTAAACGGACCTGGTAGAAGCTCCAAGCGTGTCATCGCGCCTAGGCGGCGAGCTCCTATTCCGTACCTACACATCAAAACTAAATACTAACGCCCGCTAACTAAATGATGCATCAAACTCAACACAATTAAACACAGAATCATCATCAAAATAACCATCAAATAATTATAAGAGTAAATAATCCTAACTCAACTACTCATACCATATTTTATTCTGTTCTTCTAAGTTGCATCGTACTAGTTTAACATATTCATACACAATTCATCTCATTAGATCACTTCATTCACTAATAATCTCATCATGCACATCTTTACTTTATTCATGGTCAAGACATTAATCATGATAATTAATTAACCCTAGCATGCTATGCTAACAATTATCATCAATTTTAAATAAATCAATCGGAGGTAATTATACCTCACGTCGTCGGCAATCGGCGACGGCTAGGGTTCCGTCGCGCGCCTCGAAGCTCGAATTCGGCGCTCCTCGGCGTCCGAAGCTCGATCGGGCTCCACCGGGTGAGCCCCGCGGAAGATCCGGTGAATTCCGGCGAATTCCAGAAATTCCGATTTCCGGCGGTTTCCCGGCAGTTGCGGGCGGTTTTCCGGCGACTTCCGGTGGTTTTCCGGCGACTATTGCCGGTGCCGTCTACTGGTCGGAAAGGGGTCGTGTTGGGTACCCTCGGAACCGGCTCGGCGAGCCCGACTCATCTACGAGGTCGACGCGGCCAACGGAGGTGGCAGCTCACCGGAAAATGGATAAAACAGAGCGGCGGCGCGATGGGTGGCTCGATCCGGCCGCTCTGGGCGGCGATGGCCTCTGCTCCGGTCGGGGAGGGTTGCTGGGTGGTCAAGGGTGTCGAGGCTACAGTTGGATCGCGGCGGCGACGGTCGCCGGCGGCACGATCGGCGACGCGGGCACAACCCGTGCGCGGCGCTAGGCGCGGTGATTCCGGCGTCGCAGTGGCCTGGCAGCGGCCGGGGTTGGTCGGGGTGGCACGGCGACGCCGTGGCGGGGCTAGGTAGGGTCGATCGGCAACCGGGCGGCGACGGCAGCGGCAACGGCGGCGACGCGCAGTGGCGGCATCGCGGCGGGGAAGAAGGCGTGGGGGAGAAAAAGACTCGATGGCAAACTCGTAAATATTACTTGACTCGTCTCCGACTCGAGTCAAAATAATATTTAAGTCGTAAGAAAATTCCAAAAAAATTGGGAAAAATCCCATAAAATCAAACAATACCAAAAAAATCATAATGATATGCTCTAGAACTATCAACCCACCCAAAATGCCCGTAACGCGTCCTAACGCGGTAAACGGCCTAAAACTAATTCTACGATCCACTATATATAAAAATAAAAAAATAAAAATCACTGGCATACTCTCATATATTCTGATAACTCATTCTGTTCTGCTGTATTCATGACGTTATCATCATATACTTGGGTACGCATGACCCTCGTAGCTCATACACGCGACCGGTGTCGGCTCGGTACACGTGTCCTGAAACTGACTCAACTCGAAAAATAACGGTCGACCCGACCGGTTCTGAATATAAAACCCTAACTCGAATCGTGGGTTTTACACGTACCATGCAGAGGATGCCGTGACAGTCAAAGCGGGCTCTGGATTAGTGCCAGCGGACTGTTCCATTCCCGAGGGATCCTGACAACTCCGCGTTTGAGTTCCTCACACCCGGAGAACGTGGAGGTTTACGGGTACTGTTTAGTACAGCGCATGTCCGGACTTGTGGTTCAAAGGGTACTAAAGGCGACTGCCTGAGAGTACTCGGCCTTCGTGCTCAAGGCCAGGAGAAATATGGAGGTAAGGAGAGGGCTTAGGATAAAGTTTCACGAGAAGTACTGAAAAAGAAGTGCTGAGAGTAGCACAGTACCAGCAGCAGTAAGTTCGGGATGCTACCGGGTCTGCAGCCCAGTGGCTCCTCAGTAGTGCCCTTCAGAGTGTTCTTGAGGAAGTATATGTTTGCTTTCAGATGAGAGTTTGCTCTCATAGCCAGTTTGTTATAGTTATTTTATTTTCCGGACCAGTAACGCTTGTTACTGACGTTTTTCTTATATATATGTAGGTGATAAGCACGAGATGGATGCGCCAGCTTGGACGGAGGAGCAATGAGGTCTTGTGCACACACACATGTTAGATTTCTGAATGTTTAATATTGCATTATTATGTTATTATATTGTGAATGACATGATTAAATGTTTGATGCATGACAATGACATGAAATGAAATGGTCAGAGTAGCGCAGCAAAAGTGGGGTTAGGACCCAAAGTTCAGAGAATGATGAATATAATAGATTAGAAGTATGTGTGAATGCTATCGTTGCTATACGTATATATGTGATATATTTGTATATATATTATTTTGACAGGGTGGACCCTAATTGCATTTTTAGGGGAGACCCGGTCTGTTTTGATTTCAGAATTTGATCGTAACTGTAGTGGTGTGTATTTTGAATTGCTTGTCATTCATGTAGTACCATGTTAGGATTTTGTATATTTATTCATTCATGATGGATCGTATCTTCATCTTAAGACGCCGAGATTGGATCCACATGAGTTAGGTTCGGGTTAGCCGACCTAACCGGGGCCTGTAACATGCCGGTTTGGTTCACGAGCGTGGACCGGATTTGGGGTGTTACACTACCTCATTATTTGAAGGAGTACTAGTGTGATTCATACATATCTCCATACAGCTCACTCTCTTATTCTTAAAATCCGCAAAAATGCACATACTCATATAATAGGCATAGGAAAGCGGCTTGTATAATATATTTCTGGAGCATTAGTTCAAAAACCAACAAGGGATCTCAACCTTTTAGTTTTATTAAACATGCGTAGAATGCACAGCTAAATGGCCAGACATTAGAAGGATGCAATAAAATGCCGCCAATGTCATCCTATGTTTAAAACACGATCAATTAGTACATGCAAGAAATCAAGCAAAGAGGGAGAATCCTACGGACCTGTGATCCAAACTCCAAGTGTATCTGCACATCTACGTTGAGCTTGGACTCCGAAGCCTACATTGGAATCCACTGCTAAGTAAACCCAATCTTGATGATTTAGTTTATGATTATAATTTTTTTAATTGCTAATATTATTTATAGCAATTTGATTAATTAAGTTGTTCGATTAAATTATTTAAAATAATTTGTATTATTTTAATTCATACATATTATTAATACAATTATTTTAAATTAATCGAATGTATAATGTTTCGAACTTTATTTATTTTCATTATACTATTTAGGTTCGACGCTAGTGATCGCTACTCAACTATAGTTTAGTAACCCATTTTCTAATCTTTTTATTTACCTAATATTAAATTTAATATGGTAAAGGTAAAATCTTTATTTTATTAATTACTTATAACTGTCTGATTTAATTTAATCGTTTGTTGTCCTAATTAATTATCAACCTTTTATCGTTACCGTATTTTTTTATTACTCGTGGCAATTTCGTACACTAATTAATTAGTTTAGTAACTTTAACCCATAACCCATTAAAATAATTATTTTTAAAGATTTATTACGTGTTCGTATTATTTTTTAACTCGAGTCGGTATCAAGTTAGGTGTTATTTACGAGTTGGTATTATTATTTAACTCGAGCTGTATCGAGTCAAGCATTATTTACAAGCTTGCCACCCAAGGTAATTTTCTTCTTCTTCTTCTTCCCCGGAACCATCCCTCAGCAGCCGACCTCTAGCTCCCACCGGCAATCATCTTGGGCTGCCGTCAATCATCGCAGCGCAGCCCTGCTATGCCGTTGCAGTGTCACCTTGGCCAACTCCAGCTGCCTTCCAGCCACGGCGACGCCTGCATCACCTGCCTAGCGGCGCGCTCACGTCGCTAATTCCACTGCCGGCAAGCGTCGCCACCTCAATTTGGTGGTCGCCTCGACACCCTCGACCCCCTATCAACCTTCCATGGCAAGAGTGGAACCCTATCGCCACCTAGGACGGCCAGATTTCTTCACCCACCGCCATAGCCTCTGCTTTTGCCGCCGTCCTCTGTTTTTGGCTATTTACCACCCCAGGCCGGCATCCACACACGTGAGATCTACATTGATCGACGAAGAGAGTAGGATCATCTTCCAACGTCAGAACAACTATCGACACCGATTCCCTATGAAACTTTGCTTGTGCTTGCCCATCTAGCCGAAAGAGGGGACTTATCGGCCAACAGTCATGTTTAGTTTCTTTCTTGTTGATTTTAAACTTTAATCCTCACGATTACAAATTAAAATATGCATGCAAAAAAATTAAGAAGTGGGAGATAGGAAGAGTACCTAAGCAAGGGAGAAGATACGCCAGTAAGGAAGTGGAGAACAAAATGTGAATGGAGGCTAGGGTGGAGGACGTCCTTCATAAAATAAAATGAAATGATGGCAGGGGTATGTGAAAACACCCGTATTTCATTTAACCGGGTAACCGGGTAAATAATAAAATATAATAATTAACCAGGTAGAATTAACCAGGTATTGAATATAACACGTTTAGTTCTTCTCGAACCACGTTCGCATCCTTTTTTTTCACTGTCTTAACACAATCAGTAATGAATGTTGCTGGTTCGAAAATTAACTAATACAAACTGGCATATTGGTATTCCATTACCCATGAAAACATATAAACTTCAAGATTGTCTCACACTGGGCAGTAAACAAACATACTTAAGCAAGTGCCAACTTGCATGCACAGCTCATAATCATATTCATACATACAATGCTTATACCCTCACATCTTCTATATAACCCGCCACGGTGCTCGAGTGGAAAAAGGAACAGTTAAGTTAGTGCCACAAATTCAGGAAATGTGTTGCATTATGGAGTACCATCATACACCGAACTACCTCATCGTTTGAAGGAGTACTAGTGCGATTCATACATATCTCCATACTGCTCACTATCTTATTCATGAAAACCGTAAAAAATGCACGTACTCATATAATAGGCTAAGGAAAGAGGCTTGTCTCATATATTTCTGGAGCATTGGTTCAAAAACCAACAAGGGATCTTGTAACGACCCGCCATGTTTCACAATATCGTGGGCCTTGCTGGCAGGTGTTACTCAAAATTTAACAAAACCAACCCAATAACGACCAGTCCTAACCGGACCGGGTGTTACTTAAAAGGTTACATGAATAATATGAAAGAAAAGAAGTCTAGCATTTCTAGCTCCAAAGAACTTATGTTTCAAATGACAATGTATGAAATAATTATCCCACAGTCTTGGACTGTTTCCCTTAGCCACATTTATAACACAAGAAAAGTAAAAGAGAAGTCTTTAGTTCCAGCTACTAACCTGGGGAGGCAATTCCACGTTAGTGATTAAACACTAAGCCGTATAATCAAATAAAACAAGTCCATAAACTCCCTATCATTATCTATAATATTGGCTGTTGTGACCATTCCAAAATGTCCATTTATTAGCTGGCGGTTCAGTCCACTATGTCCATTAGTTAGCTGATGGGTCCACCATGTCCATCTATTGGCTGATGAGTCAGTCCACCATGTCTATCTATTGGCTAGCAGAGTCCAATTCGCCATGTCCGTTATCAACTGGTGAGTCCAATCCACCATGTCCGTAATTGGCTGGCAAGTCCAATCTGCCATGTCCAATTTATTGGCTGATGGGTCAGTCCATCATGTCCATTACCGACTGGCGAGTCCATTCCGCCATGTCTGTTATCAGTTGCTGAGTCCAATCCACCATGTTCGTAATTGGCTGGTGATTCCAATCCGGCATGTCCAATTTATTGGCTGATGGGTCAGTCCATCATGTCCATTAATGGCTGGCGAGTCCAATCCACCATGTCCGTTATCGACTGGTGAGTCTAATTAACCATGCCCGTAATTGGCTGGCGAGCCCAATCCGCCATGTCCAATTTACTATATTATGGCTGTCAGGTCCATTCAGACATGTCCATTATTGGATTATGAAGGGTGTAGCCCGTGTCAGACTGAGTCAATTCCTTTACCCCGGTTGCACTCAGTGTATGGTGGTCGAATCTGGGCTTAGGCTGACCAGGTTATCCACAAGGGAAAATACAACATTTTAAATAATTATACGGACTTGGATATTTCGAACTCGCAGTTGCGACCAATGATCCTAATCTAAATGAGGACATAAAATTATACATAAGTATAATTTTATTCGAGTAGAAATACATGTAACTAAATGACTAATATATATATCACTATTATATTTCAACAATATTAAATATTAAACTATTCATGTGATATAATCATTTAAATCCTACTTTACATTAATAATCTATATCATAATTAACACTTAACAAATAACAAAATAATTATCAACTTATAAACAAATATTTAATTACTATTATTAGAATATTTTTTCCTTTAAGACGATAATTACTTAACCACAATTTTGATAATTTAGTTTACAGCTTAAAATCTTTAATCACTATCCTTATTCATAGCAATTTAGTTAAATAAGTTATACGATTAAATTATTTAAAATAATTTGTATTATTCTAATTTAAAAATATTATTAACACAATTATTTTAAATTATTTGACTCAAAAAAATTTAGAACTTTATTTATTTTCATTATGTTATTTAGCTTCGACGTTAGTGATTGCTACCCAACTATAGTTTAATAACGCATTTTCTATATTACTGATTCGTTATCAAAATAATTACTTTATTTACCTAATATTAAATTTAATATGGTAAAGGTAAAATATTTATTTTATTAATTACTTATCACTGTCCGATTTAATTTAATTGTATGTTGTGTGCCGATTAATTATCGGCCGTTTATCATTACCATATTTTTATTACTTATGTCAATGTCGATTTTGTCAAATAATTAGTTAGTTTATTATGTTTAACCCATAACCCATTAGAATAATTATTTTTTAATAATTTATTAGGAGTTAATTTTATTTTTTAACTCGAGTCGGTATCTAGTCAACCTATATTTACAAAACTGCCATCTTCTTCTTCTTCTTCTTCCCCAAGGTCATCTTCTCTTCTTTTACCTTCTTCTTTGTACCTGACCAGACCTTGGCACCACCACTGGTCACGTCCTTCTTCAATTCCCCAGCAACCCAATTGAACAACCATATAAACATCCCAATAAGACATCAACAACAACATAAAAACAGGCAAGGATGAAGCCTAACGTCCATGTTTTATAGCAGCTATCCAAGGCGACGTCCTACACCAAACCAAGCCTGATATCTTCCTCTTCAACCCAAAACCAGACCATGTCCTTCACTCTCTTCCCTGACAATCCAATTGGAAACATAAAGCTTGTGCTTTACAGCAACTATCCACGTCAAACTCCCATCTGCACCAAGGCGAGCGACTCATAGCCAGCAGCACCGCTGGGACTGCAAGGTGCACTCCGTCTAGCCGAAGCACTGCCGAGAACACTTCCCTTCTCCCTGCATGACAACCCAACGTCAAGGCCAAGCACTGTGAGCATGTAGGGCATGAGTCTTTTGCCAGCAAACTGGCTTGGACGTCTGGAATCTCCCACAGCGTCGCACACTACAACTTCGCCCATTACCACTGAAATTCCGCCACCCATCGAGACTGCCCGAACTGGACAAAACTAAAATCAAGTAAAACCCTAACCCAAAAATAAGGTTTTACAAATTATATGCCCATATCATCTTGAAATTTCTTCCCCATTCTTGAAGATTATCCTTGGATCTTTGTTAGTAAAATTGACACAAGTGTTTCATGCAATTTTGCTATCTTTTTTGTGTAGAGATTTCCCAACTATTACATGTTCATATTCATCCTCATAGGAATGAATTGAACTAATTTTGTCAGTTAGTCAACCACTACCAATATTCTTTGGCAATCTGACTACAAAATTACAAGTGATATTTTCCCATTTCCACATAGGAATTTCCAATGGTTGAAGCTATCCTCCTAGCCTTTGATATTCAAATTTTACTTCTTGAAATAATCAACACTTAGGCTTGAATTTGATCGCATCCTTTTCCATGCCTAGCCACCAATATATCCTTTTCATGTCTTGATACATTTTTGTCACTCTCGCTCATTAAATGGTACGCATAGTCTACCTTTAAATCTAAAGACTTCATCATCTCCTTTTTGTGCTAATTTTAAAGAAATAAACAATTTTTGTAATTCCCCATAATCAATTTGAGCCATTCTAATTTAATTCACAAGGTCATTAGAAATACTCAAGTTTAGCATTAATTAATTAAGCTTATATAATGGATTCACTTCTATGTACTCGATCATCGTCCATTGATTAACCATCATATTGGAAAATTACCCTAATAAATTTCTACTAAGTGCATTAGCTACAACATTAGCTTTCCATGGATGATGATAATAATATTAAGTTATAATCCTTGATAAAGCTATATTTTTTGCCTCAAATTCAAATCTTCTAGTGTGAAGATATATTTTAGGTTTTTGTGACCCGTGAACACTTAAAAATCTAGCACCATATGGATAATACCTCCACACTATTAAGGAAAATAACACTGCATGCACTTTTAATTGTGTCAATGCATAAGCATTTACTTTCCCTTGCACATTAAAACCGATCCATATCCTAGATTAGATACATCTGTATCAATAACAAATTTATCTAGTCGTTGAACAATCTAAGAACCTCAAGTTAAAGTGAGATTAGGGTTTGATTTAATAAATCCCTAATGAACCCCTAAGCTTCCTTAATGATAATTAATCAACTTAATATTAATTTGAGTACGATTAACTAGCTTAATTAAGACAATTTAGGCAAGTCATGTGTTGATTTCTCTATTTGAGGCCTTGCCGCATATACGTGCCTTGTTTGTGTCTAATGTAATAATTTCATTCTTGAACACACAGAGTGAGCTTGCTGTGCTTGGTTGAGGAGCAATAATACTCACTTGGTCCGTTTGTTTCCAAGTGCTGGAAACCTTTGTGTAACAACCCGCCCATTTCGAGCCACGAACCAAGTGTTACTATATTAAATTAAGTGTCCCATAAATTAATTTTTCTATTAATTGTCAAGATTTTAAAAACCGTGACAGAAAATATAATATAATAAATACTCAGAATAATCTAAGCCCATGAACCAAACCAAAATCCCACTGCAATGCAAACAATCTAGACAAAAGAATAGTCCACTAACAGAGTCCTCCAGTTGTCCCGACGTGACCCATCTTTCCATGCTCATACCTTTGGAGGCAATTCTGTGTTACTAATAAAAACACTAAGTCATACAATTAAAACAAACAATTAATATATTGCACAACATCATTAATTACGTCTTTTAGTGATTATGAACCTATGCTAAGCTCTTAATATGGTGGAAGGCTGGCCACCCATCTAGCTAACAGTCCCATGTATGCGCACACATGCTACGTGAGCCTAGGCCTGTAGTTACCAATATTTGCCATTGACTCACCCTCTTGGTATCAAAAGTGCATAATAAGCCGTCTTGCGCCACTGCGCCCTGTCACCCCTTTTGGTATGGGGGTAAGTATTTAATATTTTAAGAATCTTGAGGGTGCTACCCTGTGTCGGACTAAGTCAATTCTTTGACCCCGGTTACGCTCAACGCATGGTGGTCAAATGTGTGTTAGGCCGGCCAATGCTCCTACATAGTAATTTTTTAACTGTGCTGCCCTGTGTGGACTCTTTTTAACTATGCTGCCCCACATAGTCAACTCTTTTACCTCGATTGCACTCGGCGCATAGTGGTCAAATGTGGACTCAGGCTGACCAAGACTCTCCTAAATAAGAATATATGACATTTTGAGTAATTATATGGACCCGGAATTTTACTGAGGCACCCGCAACTACATCACAAGATCCTAATATGAATGAAATTTCTCTAAAGCCTTCCCTTTGTGAGCCAAAAGTGCTCACAAACTATCTAGAAGGATGTTTCATTTAACATCATTAGAGCTCTCCTTTATATAGAAGAACATGTGTGGAATTAAAGAATGCACTATATTAAACTTTATTAATATGTCTGAATGAAGAAGTCACTATATTAAATTTTATATAAAAGAATGTAAACATTCATAATTATATCATTTGTCTTATATCGAAAAGTCAAAAAATTGACTATTGAATTATTGCGAATGGGTCACAATCCCAAAAAATTAATAATAAAACTTATGTGAAACCATTGTACCGGTACTCTAAAGCTTATAATTGATAATTTATGATGTGTATTTTTAAAAATTATTTTAATTAAATATTATTTATGGTTCGTTCTAAGATTTACAAAACCTTAAACTAAATAACGTAATTATTTTTTGGGTTTTACAATCTCCGTAGCTTAGGAATTTCCATCCTCGAAAATGAAATATGGTCATAAGAAAAGAAATTGGGGTTTTACAATGTCCGCAGCTTGGGAATTTTTGTCTTAAAAAATATAATAGGTTTATAAGAGAAAATTACTCATTTATCTAACTTCTTTATTATCCCATATTAGATTTTTTTCTTTAAGAGTTGGTATACTTGTATCTAGCTTTGGTATACTTATATCTAGCTCTACAGAAGTTGATTTAAATATCTTCATATTTTCTTTAAGAAATTCATTTTAGAAAAATCACGATTTACAATTTTTTTTCTTTTTATTTTCTTTTTTGTTTAAGCATTCCTAGTCATATCCATAGCTAAAGTGGGGTACACTATCCCATGACACTGTTATCCATATCACATAGGTGTCCCATACCACCCATACTACGTAAATAATACGTCCGATTGTAAAGGCGTCCTATATATGCTTGTTCGTTATGTGTCACGTGCACCTAGCATGACACATAAGTAGCACACCCATAATTTTTACCCTTGAGATAGTTGACTCTTAGACTTTCAACAATGTCAATGATTGATTTGTATGGTTCTGTCGGAAACACAACTCTAATACCACCTGTAACGACCCGCCCGTTCTGAGCCACAAGTCAAGTATTACTATATTAAACTAAGTGTCTCATAAATTAATTTTTCTGTTAATTATCAAGATTTTAAAAATCATGACATAAAATATAATATATAATAAATGCTCGGAATAATCTAAGCCCATGAACCGAAGCAACACCCAACTGCAATGCAAACAATCTAGACAAAAGAAGAGTCTAATAACAGAGTCCTCTAGCTGTACCGACTTTACCCATCCTTCCATGCTCTTACATGCGGAGGTAATTCCGTGTTACTAATAAAAACACTAAGTCATACAATTAAAATAAATAATTAACATATTCCATAACATCATTAATTACGTCTTTTAGTGATTATGAGTCAATGCGGAGCTCTTAATATGTTGGGAGGGTGGTCGCCCATCCAACTACAATCCCATCTATGCGCACACATGCTACATGGCCTTCGGCTTGTAGTTACTGATATTTGCCATTGAATCAGCCTCTCGGTATCACAAGTACATAATGAGCCGTCTTGCTCCACTGCGCCCTGTCACCCCTTTCGGCATGGGGGCAGGTATTTAATATTTTAAGAATTTTAAGGTTGTTGTCCTATGTCAAATTGAGTAAATTCTGTTACCTCAGTTGCACTCAGTGCATGGTGGTCGAATGTGGATTCAGGCCAACCAAGACTCCCACATAGTAATTTTTTAATGGTCATGTCCCGTGTTAGAATGACCCAATTCTATCACCCCGGTTGCGCTCGGCGCATGGTGGCCAAATGTAAAATCCCATTTTTTGGGTTAGGGTTTTACCCGATTTTAGTTTTCCCTATTCGGGTTAGTGTCAAGTCAGTTTAAGCAAGCTCGAGCCAGACTAATTTTAGAATATGAGTATAAGGCCCAGATGGCCATATGAGCATGTTATGGAGGTTGAGTATGCCGTACATGCATATGATAGTTTTAGATATGATATAGTAGGGCATGAGTTATCGGTGTATACATGAGGTATACATATGATTTTTATGAGTTAGCAAGGATTTTAGGCTTAGATCTAAGTCGTAGCATTTAGTATCTATTTGGTATTTTCTTGGTATTTCATTTACATGCAGCATAGGAATTTTTGATCACTTGATTGTGCCCCTATGGGCCCAACTTGATTGAGTTTAGGGTTTGAGGCCAAATTAACGTTCTTGCCTTAATTCCTGCATATAGAGTCACTTTTATAACGTGAGTTAGTTTTGACTTTGGACTGACCAGATCTGAGCTTTCTGTTCATATGTATATTGCTTATACCTATAGGTGGACCCCACTAAGCTACTGAGTTGTTAGACGCTCAGATCATGCCACATAGAAAAATCTGAGGTGTCCACTCAACCCTAGCTTCCCATATAGATTTTAAGGTTTTCTCCTGTTTTCAGTGTTTTCCACTTTTACAATCGCTGCCACTTTAGCGATTTACGTATATAGTACATGATATTATTATTTTATGATAAGAATGTTGATTGTTTTTATGTATTTATTATCTGTTTATTTATTCATGATAATAAAATTAATTTATGAAAATACCCACAAGTGTCTCATAAATTAATTTTATATTAATTGTTAAGATTTTAAAAACCATAACATAAAATATAATATGATAAATACTCACAATAATTTAAGTTAATGAACCGAACCAAAATCCCACTGCAATGCAAATGATCTAGACAAAAGAATAGTCCAATAACAAAGTCCTCCAGCTGTCCCGATTATACCCATCCTTCCATGCTCATACCTACGAAGGTAACTCTGTGTTAGTGATAAAAACACTAAGTCATATAATTACAAGAAACAATTAATATATTCCACAACATCATTAATTATGTCTTTTAGTGATTCTGATCCTATGCAATGCTCTTAATATGCTGGGAGGGTGGCCGGCCATCCAACTACAATCCTATGTATGCGTACACACGCTATGTGGCCCTCGGCTTGTAGTTACCAATATTTTCTATTGACTCACTCTCTCAACATCACAAGTGCATAATGAGCTATCTTGCGCCACTGCACCTGATCACCACTTTTGGCATGGGGTAGGTATTTAATATTTTATAAATTTTAAGTGTGCTGCCCTATGTCAGACTGAGTCAATTCTTTCACCCTGGTTGCACTCAGTGCATGGTGGTCGAATGGGGGTTCAGGGTGACCAAGACTCCCCACATTGTAATTTTTTAAGGGTGCTGCCCTGTGCGGATGGAGCCAATTCTTTCACCGTGGTTGTGCTCAACACATGGTGGTCGAATGTGGACTCAGGCCAACCAAGACTCCCAAATAGGAATATATAACATTTCAAATAATTATACGGACCTGGAATTTTGTTGAGGCACCCGCAAGTACGACAGATGATCCTAATATGGATGAAATTTCTCTAAAGCCTTCCCTTTATAAGCCAAAAGTGCTCACAAACTATCTAGAGGATGTTTCATTTAACATCAACAAAGCTCTCCTTTATATAGAAGAATATGTGGGGAATTTAAGAAGGCACTATATTAAACTTTATTAATATGTCTGAATGAAGAAGTCACTACATTAAATTTTATATAAATGAATGTAATCATTCATAATTATATCATTTGTCTTATATCGAAAAGTCAAAAAAATTGACAATTGAATTAATTCGAATGGGTCTCAGTCCCAAAAATTTAATAAATAAAACTTATTTAAAACCATGGTACCGGTACTCTAAAGCTTATAATTGATAATTTATGATGTGTATTTTTAAAAATTATTTTAATTAAATATTATTTATGGTTCGTTCTAAGATTTATAAAATCCTAAACAAAATAACCTAATTATTTTTTCGGGGTTTTACAATTTCCTCATCTTGGGAATTTTCGTGCTCGAAATTATAATAGGGTCATAAGAAAAAAAATCGGGGTTTTATACTTTTCTTAACTCTATGAGTGAGGTTCAATAGTAGTTTTCCATAAGGATAGTAATAGTGGCATTTTATTGATACCACTAAAACCGGACCATCTTGCCAAGTTTTTCAATGTTTAATGAAACTGGGAGGTTGAGGCAACTTGATTGTTTTCGAAGTTTTAAGATAGAAGAAAGTGTGTTATGAATCCCTACCCAAGACTTATAAATATGAATATGAGAGTTTCGATATTACAATATAAGAGTTAAGGAGATATGATGACCGTGCTAATTCTCTTCCTATCGAGAGCAGCACGTTACATTGGGTACTCTGTAACACAACGCATTTCTAGAACTTGTGGCACTAACAATTGGTTGCTCATTCCATTTGATTACCATGGTAGGCATTATGTAAAGGTTTTGCATGGGCATAAGTGTATGATTTATGGTATGCATGTATTTATGCTTTGTCATGCTATTGTGCCGGCCTTTAGCAAATGGTCTTAAATTAGCACTCCTACTTTTTTCTCTGTGAATGTTATTCTTGAAGTTTCACCCTTTCTATGGTTGTTTCATCATTCATTTTCTAGTTTGACTTTTTTACTAGTTTCTTGCAATGTAACGACCTAGTCCAAAGTGCAACGTAATGGGCTAAGTCATTTCTTTAAAATGGGTACCCCGGAAGTTAAATACCTATAGTCCATTCCCACTTATAAATAGAATCTTCTCCCAGTAGGTATTAGATGTGGGACTAAGTTGAGGGATCTCACAATCCACCCACCTTAGGAAATTTCATCCCCGAAATGCCTATACTTGGCCCGTTGCTAGCCCCAGCCCACGACTTTTCTGGCCCGTTACCGGCAACCTAACCAACGTCCCTAGTCTTGGCCAGATGCTAACCCCAGCCCACGACCTTTTTCTGGCCCGTGACTGGCAGCCTAACTAACGTCCCTAATCCAGCGCACCATCTAATACGGAACCAGGTTGCTCGATACCATTTGTAACAACCCAGCCCAAAGTGCAACGTAATGGACTAAGTCATTTCTTTAAAATGGGTACCCCGAAAGTTAAAGATCTACAGTCCATTCCCACTTATAAACAGGATCTTCTCCCAGTAGGTATTAGATGTGGGACTAAGTTGAGGGATCTCTCAATCCACTCACCTTAGGAAATTTCGTCCCCGAAATGTCTATTCTTGGCCCGTTGCTAGCCCCAGCCCACGTCCTTCTGGCCCGTGACCTACAGCCTAGCCAACGTTTCTAGTCTTGGCCCATTGCTAACCCCAGCCCATGACCTTTCTGGCCCGTGACCGGTAGCCTAGCCAACGTCCTTAGTCCATCCCACCATCTAACACGGAACCAGGTCGGCTCTAATACCATTTGTAACGACCCAGCCCAAAGTGCAACGTAATGGGCTAAGTCATTTCTTTAAAATGGGTACCCCGGAAGTTAAAGATATATAGTCCATTCCCACTTATAAATAAGATCTTCTCCCAGTAGGTATTAGATGTGGGACTAAGTTGAGGGATCTCACAATACACCCACCTTAGGAAATTTTATTCCCGAAATGCCTATACTTGGCTCGTTGCTAGCCCCAGCCCACGACCTTTTTGGCCCGTGACCTTTCTGGCCCGTGACCGGCAACCCTTTTATTACGAGTTTGAATTATTTTTACCTTGAGTCGGTATCGAGTCAGGTGTTACTTAAGAGTTGGTATTATTATTTAACACGAGCTGTGTCGAGTCAAGTATTATTGACAAGATTGCCACCCAAGGTAATTTTTTTCCTTCTACTACTTCTCTGGCATGCTCTGTTCCCGACTCCAAGTGCCCTCCAGCCGCCGCCACCGGCGACCACCTCCGGCCACCGTCAAACGTCGTTGACCAGCCCTGCCATGCCCTTGTAATGTCTCCCCGGTCAACTCCAGCCGTCTTCCAGCCGCGGCGACTCCCGCATCGTCTTTCTAGCAGCGCGCTCGCTTCAGCGATTCCACTGCCAGCAAGCATCACCACCTCAATTGGGTGGTCGCCTCAACACCCTCGACCACCTATCTACCCTCCCCGGCCATATTGAAACCCATCGCCCCCCAGGACGGCTGGATTTCTTCCCCCACCGTTGTCGCCCCTGTTTTTGCCGCCGCTACTGCTTTTGGCCATTTACCACCCCAGGCTGACATCCACACACATGAGATCAACTCTACACTGATCGACGAGGAGAGTAGGATCATCTTCCGACATCGGAATGACCCTCGCCACCGATTCCCAGCGACCTTGCCTGTGCTTCCCCATCTCGCCGAAACAGTGGACTTGTCGGCCAAATTAAATTTTAATTTCTGTTTAGTTTCTTTCTTATTGATTTTAAACTTTAATCCTCACGATTATAAAGCTTATTCTCCAATTAAAATATGCATGCAAGAAAATTTAGAAGAGGGAGATAGGAAGAATACCTAAGTGAGGAAGAAGACACGCTGGCAAGGAAGAGGAGTTGAAAATGCGAATGAAGGCTAGGGTGGAGGACGTCCTTTATAAAATGAAATGAAGGCTAGGGTTTGTGGAAACACACCAACACCCGTATTTTATTCCTTTAACAGGGTAACCGGGTAAGGAATAAAATATTTAACCGGGGTAGAGAATATAATTTAATTAATATTAATTCTCTAACGTTCGATCCTTCCTTGCCTGAGTCGAATATATTAATTTTTTTTCCCACGGTCTTTACACCTACTGAGGAGCCACTGGGCTACAAACCTGGTAGCATCCTGAACTGATTGTTCTGCTACTGCTGATTTTTCTTATTTTATTTGCTGATCCCTCGGGACTAATAGTATATCCTAAGCCCTCTCCTTACCACTACAATTCTTCTAGCCTTGAGCACGAAGACCGAGTACTCTTAGGTAGCCGCCTTTAGTACCCTTTGAACCATAAGTCCAGACATGCGCTGTACTAAACAATACCCATAAACCTCCACGTTTCTCCAGGTGTTAGGAAATCAGAATAGGAGTTGTCAGGATCCCCCAGGATTGGAACAGTCTACTCACTAATCTAAAGCCCACTTTGACAAGCACGTGCCCGCTAGCATATCACGGCTATCAAATTCTCTCTCTCATTTCACTGAAAACTCGATAAAACTATATATTGGTATGAGAATGGATTTATAATAATAGGCCCCAAAGGCAACTTGTGGTGGATCTTGTTTTTGAAAATATACTCGAGGGATCTCATCCTCGAGGGTTATTAATCCGAAAATAACGTGCGACTAAATGGCGCATGTGGAGTGGGATACAATAAATCCTCCACTCGACACGTTCACTTACCTATAAAAACAACACACTATAGAGTATTGAAATAAAACCAGAAGGGAGTCCTAACAAACCTAGTAGAAGCTCCAAGCGTGTCCACTCTCCTAGGCGGTGAGCTCCTACTTCGTACCTACACATCAAATTTAGAAGCTAATGCCTAGTAACTGAATGATGCATCAAACTTATCATAAATATCACACATACAATACAATCATCATCTAACAATAGTTAAACAATTATCAATGTAAAAATTTAACATCCTATACAGCCAAATTTTATTGTGTTTTTCTAAATTACATTGCATTCAATTAGAATGCTAAAATTATTTTACTTAATTAGATCACTAACTATTAATCAAATCATGCAATTTATCACTTCATTCACAATCAGACATTTATCACAATAATTAATCATTCATAACATGTTGTGCTAATAAATATCAATTTAAATAATTAAAAAGTCTATATCTAATCTGTAGTCACACAACAATGGTGATAAAGTTGTGGCCGGCTTGAGTGAGGATTGTGGGGAAGATGGAAGAAAAGAAGAAGAAAGTTGAGTGAGAAGGATGATGATGGTTGACTAACAGAAGTATGGAATATATGGATGTTATGGTGAGAAAACAAACGGTCATTTAGAAAAATGAATGGTCATTTAGAAAAATGAATGGTCGTTTGGAAAAATATTTAGTCATCTAAGAAAAATGCATGGCCTTTTAGAAAAACGAATGGTCATGTAAGAAAAATGAATGGTCGTCTAAGAAAAACTAATGGTCGTCTCGTAATTAAAACTTGACTCGACTCGGACACGAGTAAAATATAATACTATCTCGTAATAAGAGTCCCATAAAATATAATACGCATCAATGACATGCTTTATAACTAATAATTCACCCAAACTGGCCGTAACGCATCTTAATACATTTTTCAGCCTAAAAATAATTCTACTATTTAATTAAAATAAATAAAGAAAAAATATTGCATACTCTCATATATTTTGATAAGTCATTCTACTGCTGTCTTACTGGCGTTATAATTATATACATGGGCACACATAACTGTAATTGTCTATAACACAAGACCAGCATCGGCTTGGTACGTGTGTTTTGAAATTAACCCAATTGAAAATAACGGTCGAACCGACTGGTTCAGACTATAAAACCCTGACTCGAATAATGGGTTGTACACATTAAGTCATCGCAAACAAATGAACCTTGGCTCATACTAGCTATAATGTCCCGCCTTTCTAACATACAAAAAAGCCTAAAAGATAAGGTTTTTACCTATGAATCTACCTAGCGTGCATGCATAAGTTTGGACATAAAATAATTAAGTCACATATAAACAACAAAATATACTATGAGCCAACCATTCATTTGATACCGTAAACAAAACAAATAATAACACATAATTTATAACTACGATGTCGAATAAATAAATCTTAAATTCAGTACAAGTCTCAACTAAGTTGTAACTAATAAAACCCTAAAACTGAATCTCTTGCCATCTCATCGTCAATAAGCTGCCCCATCTAACCTACAAACAATCAAGAAATTGTTTGCTGATCACTAATATATGGTTTTAAGTCATCTACTTACATAATAAGCAAACTACAATTAATCTCAATTTGATAAAACACATACAAAATATCGATTCACTTTATTTTAATCATAACATCGTAGTTTGTAACATAACTTAACCCTTAATCATTAGCATGAACATGGCATATAACATTGAAGAATTTAACATATTTGTTTTGACATAGATAAAAAGGCATTCTTAATCATCCTTAACAAATTATATAATTAAATAATCAACATGACCATAAAGTTATCACATATACATGGCTTAGACCTTTGCAGCCTTAGACTTAATTTAAAACCTAGTTCTCAATTCTACCTTTGAGATAAATAGGATGTCCACCTATGTATAACCTTTGTAGCATACTATAATAAAATTATTGACCATCCTTTGTTGTTAAACTCACCATCTATGGTCCAACCTTTGAGACCCTATTCAAATTGCATATTCATATATTGATTCTTTTTATATCATCTATGACCCAATCATGGTGTTGTTAGTATCATTATTATATAGCTCAACCTTTGAAGCTCTAACAAAAAAACACAAGTAAAATCTGAACATACATATTTAACTTGTTAATTGGACATTCGTAGTTTTGGCTCAACCTTTTTAGTCTTTGGGTTTAACCTTTGGAACCCACTTTTGAGTCTAATATCTTTGATCCCTTGATAATGCAATAATCCATGCAATTGTCGAATCCTATTTCATAAGTCATTAAAAATAATTATTCTAATGGGCTATGGGTAAAAGATAATAAACTAACTAATTATTGGACGAAATCGAAATGGACATAAGTAATAAAAAAACGGTAATGATAAACGGTCGATAATTAATCAGCACACAACAAGCGATTAAATTAAATCAGACAGTGATAAGTAATTAATAAAATAAAGATTTTACCTTTACCATATTAAATTTAATATTAGGTAAATAAACTGATTATTTTAATAACAAGTCAGTAATATAGAAAATGGGTTATTAAACTATAGTCGGGTAGCATTCACTAGCATCAAACCTAAATAGCATAATGAAAATAAATAAAGTTCGAAATTTTATTTAGTCGAATAATTTAAAATAATTGTATGAATAATATTTTTAAATTAGAATAATACAAATTATTTTAAATAATTTAATCATACAACTTATTTAACTAAATTGCTATGAATAAGGATAGCGATTAAAGATTTAAAACCGTAAACTAAATTATCAAGATTGTGGTTAAGTAATTATCATCTCAAAGGAAAATATACTAATAATAGTAATTAGATATTTCTTTATAAGTTGATAATTATTTTATTATTCGTTAAGTGTTAATTATGATCTAGATAATTAAGGTAAAGTAGGATTTAAATGATTATATAACATGAATAGTTTAATATTTAATATTGTTGAAATATAATAGTGATATATATATTAGTCATTTAGTTGCAGGCATTTCTACTCGAATAAAAATATACTTATGTAAAATTTTATGTCCTCGTTCAGATTAAGATCAATAGTTGCAGCTGCAAGTTCGAAATATCCAGGTCCGTATAATTATTTAATATGTTGTATTTTCCCTTGTGGACAACCTAGTCAGCTTGAGCCCATATTCGACCACCATGCACCGAATTCAACTGGGGTCAAGGAATTTACTTAGTCCGACACGGGCTACGCCCTTCATAATCCAATAATGGACATGTTAGAAAGGACCTGACAGCCCATAGTACCATAAATTGGACATGGTAGATTGGATTCGCCAGCCAATTACGGACATGGTGGATTGGACTCATTAGCCGATAACGGACATGGCAGATTGGACTCGCCAGCCGGTAATGGACATGATGGACTAACCCATTAGCCAATAAATTGGACATGGCGGATTGGACTCCCTAGAATTTTACAGACATAGTGTATTGGACTCACCAGCTGATAACGGACATGGCGGATTGGACTCGCCAGCCGGTAATGGACATGATAGACTGACCCATCAGCCAATAGATGGACATGGTGGACTGACCCATCAGCCAACTAATGGATATGGTGGACTGAACTATCAGCTAATAATTGGACATATTAGAATGCTCACAACAACAAATATTATAGATAATGATAGGGAGTTTATGGACTTGTTTTATTTAATTATACGGCTTAGTGTTTAATCACTAATGCGGAATTGCGTCCGTAGGTTAGCAGCTAGAAGTAAAGACTAAAAGATGATAGGGTGGTTCTTCAACAAACTCAGGTGGTGAACAGATAATAAGCGAACTTCTTTTTTACTTTTCTTGTATTCTTAATGTGGCTATGGGAAACAGTCCAAGGCTGTGAGATAATTATTTCATTCATTGTCATTTGAAATATAAGTTCTTTAGATTTAGAAATGCTACACTTATTTGCTTTCATATTATCATGTAACCTTTTAAGTAACACACAGTATGGTTAGGACTGGTCGTTATAGGGTTGGTTTTGTTAAATTTTGAGTAACACCTGGCCAGCAAGGCCCACAATATTGTGAAACATGGCGGGTCGTTACAGGTTGTTTTAGAGCCCGGTTTCCCACTAGCTCACATTTTATGAATCAAGTACCTTGTTGAAAAGTCCAATAATTATATTTTCCCACTGTGTTGTGTTATTAATTGACAAATTCATTCGCTAATAAACCTAAGTCAAAACTGAAACAAGAACGTATAATGAACCATGATGGTTTGATGTTTTAGATGGCAGGCACATGTAGACAGTCAAGCCGATCTGTGCAATCAAATTTGAACATAGAGAATGTGTTGGCCCAGATCCTGACGGCCATATAGGGACTAATGCAAGCTTCAGAAAATACAAATTCTATGGTTTAGAATATCGTTCAGTAGTTACCAGGAGTGGTAGCAGGGAATGGAGCCTCAAACTTGGTAGCGGGTCCTAGAATCACCCTAGATTGTGGTCAGGAGAGTGACCAAGAGCTGGCAGCACCGAGTCCCAGAATCACCCCAGATAGTGGTCAAGGGAGTGCCCAAGGGTGGGCTGAGTTAGCAAACCTGGGCAAGCATGGGGAGCGTACAAACCCAGTGCCACCGGTAGTCTGACCTGTGCCGCCAGCTATTGATGATAGTGACCGTTACACTATGGAAAAGTTCAGGAAGAATGGAGCTGAACTATTTGTTGGAGGGATCGATCCAATGAAGATGTAGAGCTAGATTGACATTGCCCCACCGCCATCAAGTGAGATTGGCAACATGCATGCTTTAAGAGGAAGCATCTTACTGGTGGAAATCCATGGAAAAAAAACCACCTTCCATAGACGTGAGATTTCTTCCATCACATGGGCGGAATTTGTGGCAGTTTTCTATGGACAATATTTTTTAGAGCCTGTTGTCCATAAGAAAGCACTAGCATTCGCTAATTTGGTTCGGGGGAGGATTCAGTCTAGGAATATGTGTATTCCAAGAAGAACTTCCCGGGTTACCTCCTAAGCGGGCAGTGGAGTTTGCCCTTGACTTAGCACCAAGAACAACACCAATTTCTAAAGCACCATACCGTATGGCTCCAGCAAAACTCAAGGAGTTAAAGAGTCAACTAGAAGAGTTGTTGTAGGTAGGCTTCATCAGACCAAGTACTTCACCCTCGGGAGCCTCCTATTCTTTTTGTGAAGAAGAAAGATGGATCACTTTGGCTGTGTATTGACTATCAAAAATTCAATCAAGTGACAGTCAAGAATCGGTACCCCTTACCAAGGATTGATGACTTGTTTGATCAGCTAAAAACAACCGGAATAATTTCTAAGATAGACTTGCAGTTTGGTTATCACCAGTTGTGAGTAAAGGAGTTAGACATACAGAAAAAGGCTTTCCGAACACGGTATGGACATTATGAGTTTCTGGTTATGCCTTTTGGGCTAACAAATGCACCAGCGGCCTTTATGTCACTCATGAACACAGTATTCCACACATACTTAGACAAGCTTATTATTGTATTTGTGGACGACATTCTGGTCTATTCAAATAATGAAGAAGAGCACGTGAAACACCTGTCTATTACTCTTCAAGTTCTGAGAAAACATCAACTGTTCGCCAAGCTCTCAAAGTGAGACTTTTGGATGAGGGAGGTAAATTTCCTTCGACATATTGTCTCATAGGCTGGAATTGCAGTGGATCCATCAAAAGTGAAAGTAGTCACTGATTGGCCACAACCTAAGTTAGTCACTGAAATCAGAAGCTTCCTTGGTTTAGCGGGTTACTATAGGAAATTCATTAAAGACTTCTCCTTAGTAGCATCGCCAATGACCAAACTCACAAGGAAGGGGGTCAAGTTTGAATGGAGTAGCAAGTGTGAGGAGAGTTTCCAGTCTCTAAAGAAGAGTTTAACAACTGCACTAGTCTTGACCCTGCCAAATGGTAATAAAGGATTCGTAGTCTTCAGTGATGAGTCTTGGTTGGGTTTAGGATGCGTCCTTATGCAAGAAGGTGTGGTGGTGGCCTATGCCTCTCGTCAATTGAAGATTCATGAGTAAAATTATGCAAACCATGACTTGGAACTGGCAGCAGTGGTTTATGCCCTGAAGATTTGGAGACACTACTTGTATGGAGCCCAGTTCGAAGTCTTCACTGACCATTAGAGTTTGAAGTATATCTTCACCCAGAATGACCTTAACCTTCAACAGAGGCGGTGGATATAATATTTGAAGGACTATGACTTCCAAATCTTATATCATCCAGGGAAAGCGAATGGGGTAGCCGACGCGTTGAGTCGGAAGGGTAAAGTGGACAAAAGTCAGCAGCTAGCTAGACTTTGGGCCATGTCAGCAGAAGTGGTAGCTATCAACCTGGTGGAGCAACTAACAGGCTTGCTGGCAAATTTGGTAGTTTCTAATGATTTAGTTGATTGTGTTAAGCTAGCACAAATAGGTGATGAGGAGCTGATACTCGAAGGAAGGACCTAGAGTTCCAAGTTGGGGAGTTTGTGTACCTAAAGACATCTCCTACTAAGGGGGTGATCAGATTTAAAATATCAGGGAAGTTGAAGCCAAGATTCATAGGACCGTTTCCAATCCTGGATCGAGTTGGGAATTGTGCATATAGATTAGCATTGCCACCAAGCCTAGCTGGAGTACACAATGTTTTCCATGTGTCAATGCTAAAGAAATATGTACGGGATGAGGATCATATCATCACAAATTTTGAAGACTTAGAGCTACAATCAAATTTAACCTACGAGGAAAAGCCAATCTGCATCCTGGCAAGAGAAATAAAGACACTCAGGAACAAGGAATTTCCTTTGGTAAAAGTATTGTGGAAAAAGCAAGGGTTAGAGGAAGCTACATGGGAGACTAAATAAGAAATGACAAGGAAATACCCAAGCCTGTTTGTGGCATAGGAGCTTTATATTGTAATAGCATGAACTGATCCCGAAGAAAAATAAATAAAGTTAATCATACTTGTTCTGTTGTCTGTTATGATATTTCGGGGATGAAATATTTCCAAGTTGGGAGATTGTAAAGACCGTGGAAAAAATGTGGAAAAAAAATTTAATATATTCAACTCGGTCTGGAAAGGACAGAACGTGTTATATTCTTTACCCAGTTAATTATTGTATTTTATTATTTACCCATTTTATTATTTACCTGGTTTACCTGGTTAAGTGAAATACGGGTGTTTTCACATACCCTAGCCGTCATTTTCATTTTTATAAATTTTGAAAGAGGACATCATTTTTCACATACAGGTGTAGGGGCGTCTTCCTCACCTTAGCCGCCTAGTTCTCCTCTTCCTTGCCGGTGTTTCTTCCTTGCTTGGGTATCCTTCCTATCTCCCTCTTCTTCATTTTCTTGCATTCTATGTCTTTTTAATTGATAATAAGCTTGATAAACATGAGAATTAAAGTCTGAAATCAACAATAACAACTAAAACTAAACTGGAAAATGGAATTTCGCCATGGCTGACGGGTCTGAAGTTGGGCAATGATAGGTAACTGTAAACAAAGATTTCAAGGCAGCCCTCACACCCCCGACGACCTCTCTGGCTGCTGGGTCGGAGGTTGGCATCGCCTTGTCCCTGGGTTCCGATGGGTGGCGGAATTTCAGTGGCTATGGGTAGAGCCGTAGTGTGCGACGCTGTGGTAGATTCCAGACGTCCAAGCCAGTTTGCTGGCCAAAGACTCATGTCGTGCATGGTCAAAGCGCTTGGCCTTGATGTTGGGTTGTCGTGCAAGGAGAAGGGAAGTGTTCCCGGCGGTGCTGCTGGCCGGACAGAGTGCACCTTGCAGTCCCGGCAGTGTTGCTGGCCAGGAGTCGCTCGCCTTGGTGCAGAACGGAGTTTGACGTGGATAGTTGCTGTAAAGCACAAGCTTTATGCTTCCAATTAGAATGGTAGGAAAGGGAGTGAAGGGCATGGTCTGGTTTTGGGTTGAAGAGGAAGATATCAGGCCTGGTTTGGTGCAGGACGTCGCCTTGGATAGCTGCTGTAAAACATGGACGTTAGGCTTCATCTTTGCCTGTTTTTATGTTGTTGTTGATGTCTTGTTGGGATGTTTATATGGTTGTTCAATTGAGTTGCTGGGGAATTGAAGAAGGATGTGACTAGTGGTGGTGCCAAGGTCTGGTCAGGTGCAAAGACGAAGGTAGGAGAAGAGAAGATGGCCTTGGGGAAGAGGAAGAAGAAGAAGATGGTAGTTTTATAAATATTGGTTAACTAAATAGCGACTCAAGTTAAAAATAAAACTAACTCGTAATAAATCATTAAAAATAATTATTCTAATAGGTTATGGGTTAAAGATAATAAACTAACTATTTATTTGACGAAATCGACATGGACATAAGTAATAAAAATACGGTAATGATAAACGGTCGATAATTAATCGGCACACAACAAGCCATTAAATTAAATCAGACAATGATAAGTAATTAATAAAATAAAGATTTTACCTTTACCATATTAAATTTAATATTTAGGTAAATAAAGTGATTATTTTAATAACGAGTCAGTAATATAGAATATGGGTTATTAAACTATAGTCAGGTAGCAATCACTAGCGTCGAACCTAAATAACATAATGAAAATAAATAAAGTTCGAAATTTTATTGAGTCGAATAATTTAAAATAATTGTATCAATAATATTTTTAAATTAGAATAATACAAATTATTTTAAATAATTTAATCGTACAACTTATTTAACTAAATTGCTATGAATAAGGATAGTGATTAAAGATTTAAAACCATAAACTAAATTATCAAGATTGTGGTTAAGTAATTATCGTCTCAAAGGAAAATATACTAATAATAGTATTTAGATATTGATTTATAAGTTGATAATTATTTTATTATTTGTTAAGTGTTAATTATGATCAAGATAATTAAGGTAAAGTAGGATTTAAATGATTATATAACATGAATAGTTTAATAATTAATATTGTTGAAATTTAATAGCGATATATATATTAGTCATTTAGTTGCATGCATTTCTACTTGAATAAAATTATACTTATATATAATTTTATGTCCTCGTTCAGATTAGGATGATTGGTCGCAGCTGCGAGTTCGAAATATCCAGGTCCGTAAAATTATGTAAAATGTTGTATTTTCCCTTGTGGACAACCTTGTCAGCTTGAGCCCAGATTCGACCACCATGCACTCGAGAGCAACTGGGGTTAAAGAATTGACTCAGTCTGACACGGGCTACGCCCTTCATAATCCAATAATGGACATGTTAGAAAAGACCTTACACCCCATAGTACAATAAATTGGACATGGCGGATTGGACTCGCGAGCCAATTACATACATGGTGGATTGGACTCACCAGACCGATAACGGACATGGCAGATTGGACTCGCCAGCTGGTAATGGACATGATGGATTGACCCATCAGCTAATAAATTAGACATGGCGGATTGAACTCACTAGCCAATTATAAACATGGTGGATTGGACTCACCAGCCAATAACGGACATGGTAGATTGGACTCGCCTGCCGATAATGGACATGATGGACTGACCCATCAGCCAATAAATTGGATGTGGTGGATTGAACTTGCCAGCCAATTACGGACATGGTGGATTGGACTCACCAGCCGATAACGGACATGGCAGATTGGACTCGCCAGTCGGTAATGGACATGATGGACTAACCCATCAGCCAATAAATTGGACATGGAGGATTGGACTCCCCAACCAATTACGGACATGGTGGATTGGACTCACTAGCCGATAACAGACATGGCGGATTGGACTTGCTAGCCGGTAATAGACATGATGGACTGACCCATTAGCCAATAGATGGACATGCTGGACTAACCCATCAGCAAATAGATGGACATGGTGGACTGACCCATCAGCCAACTAATAGACATGGTGGATTGAACCATCAGCTAATAGATGGAAATGTTAGAATGGTCACAATAGCCAATATTATAAATAATGATAGGGAGTTTATGGACTTATTTTATTTAATTATACGGCTTAGTGTTAATCACTAACGTAGAATTACCTCCGTAGGTTAGTAGCTAGAACTAAAGACTAAGAGATGACAGGGTGGTTCTTCTACCAACTCAGGTGGTGAACAGATAATAAGCAAACTTCTCTTTTTACTTTTCTTGTGTTATAAATGTGGCTATGAGAAATGATCCAAGACTGTGGGATAATTATTTCATACATTGTCATTTGAAACGTAAGTTATTTTGAGTTAGATATGCTAGACTTATTTGCTTTCATATTATTCATGTAACCTTTTAAGTAACACCTGGTCCGGTTAGGACCGGTCGTTATAGGGTTGGTTTTGTTAAATTTTGAGTAACACCTGACTAGCAAGGCGCACAATATCGTGAAACATGGCAGGTTGTTATAGTGTGTACGTATACATAGGATTGTCGCTGGATGGTTTGGCCGCCCCTCTCAGCATATTAAGAGCCCAGCATAAGCTCATAATCACTAAAAGATGTAATTCTGATGTTTTGGAATATATTAATTATTTCTCGTAATTATACGACTTAGTATTTTTATCACTAACGCAGAATTGCCTCCGTAGGTATGAGTTATGGAAGGATGAGTAGAGTTTGGACAACTAGAGGAGTTCATTATTGGACTAATATTTTCTCGAGATTGTTTCCATGACTGTGGGATTTTGGTTCGGTTCATGGGACTTAGATTATTCCGAGCATTTATTATATTAAATTTAATAGAAAATTAATTTATGAGACACTTAGTTTCATATAGTAACACTTGGCTCGTGGCTCGGAGCGAGCGGGTCATTACAGGTGGTATTAGAGCAACCTAGTTTCATGTTAAGATAGTGGGCTGGACTAGGGATGTTGGCTAGGCTATCGTTCACGGGCCAAAAAGGTCGTGGGCTGGGGGGCCAAGTATAGGTATTTGGAGGACGAAATTTTTTAAGGTGGGTGGATTGTGATATCCGTCAACTTAGTCCCACATCTAATATATACTGGGAGAAGATTCTGTTTATAAGTGGGAATGGACTATAGATCTTTACCTTGGGTTAACCATTTAAAAGAAATGACTTAGGACCATTTTGTTGCACTTTGGGCCGGGTCGTTACACCTATGAACAGTTAAAATAAAGCACCATACATATAATACCTCCACACTATCAAGGAAAATAACACCGCCCATAATTCTAAAGCATGGCTTCGGTAGTTCTTGGAATGCACTTTTAATTGTCTCAAAGCATAAGTAAACACTTTCCCTTCTAAATCAAAATTGCACCATATCCTAGATTAGAAACATCTGTATCGATAAAAAATTTATCTATTCCCTATTACAATCTAAGAATACGTGTTGTAGTCAAACACTTATTCAAAGTCTAAAAAATTTCCTTACATTTTGCATCCCATATGAATTTCTTGTCCTTCTTTGTCACGGAAGTTAGTGGAATTGTAATTGTAGATAAACTGATGAATCTCCTCTAGTAATTTGCAAGTCCAAGAAAACTCCTAAGTTCAGCGACTTTCCACTCCATGATCGTTGTCACTTTAACTGGATCGACCACTACTCCATCATTGGACATAATGTGTATGACCTAGGAATAAGACTTCATCCAAAAGTCACAATAACTAAATTTGGCATAAAGCTGGTTTTCCTTCAACACATCCAATGCCATTCTTAAGTATTTTTCATGTTCTTCATTGTTAGAATAGATGAGAATATCATTCGTAAAAATAATTACAAACTCATAAAGAAACTTATGACAAACCCTATTCATCTAATCCATAAAAGTTGTGGTGCATTGATCAAACCAAAATTCATCACAAGAAACTCAGTGTCCATACTGAGTTCTAAAGCTCTTTTTGCTACATCAACTTCTCCAATCCTTAACTAATGATAGCCTGATCTTAAATCAATCTTTGTGAATGCAACGGGAATCCTCAATTGGTGAAACAAGTCATCATTTATTGTAAGTGGATACTTAATTCTTAATTGTGATTTGGTTCAACAATCGATAATCAATGCACAGTGGTAGAGATCCATCTTTTTTCTTGACAAATAAAACATGTGGTCCCCATGGTGATACACTAGCTCTTATGAAACCGTTCTTAAACTTTTCCTTAAGTTGTAATTTCAACTCTTGCAATTCAGCTGGTGCCATCCTATAAGGTGCTTTAGAAATTGGAGTTGTCCTAATGGTAAATCAATTAATAATTTTAACTCTCTTTGAGGTAGTAATCCTAACAACTCCTCTGGAAATACATCTAGGTACTCCTTGACTATCCTCACACTAGAAGCATCTACTTCTTGTTGTTCCATACATGATTCCACTATGCTTGCCATAAATCCTTGGCATCTTTTCTTGAGATATTTGGCTGCTTTGATAAAAGAGATTACCCATTGATGGGATGCATGTTACTCACCATGAAAAAACAATCTATTTATCTCTTTCCACTTTCTAAGGAAAGATATATACTCTTCCTCTTGCAATCTATGATGACATAGTTCTTCCAACCAATCCATCCCTAAAATCACATCACTTCCCACCAAATGATACATTGCTAAAACTCACACTATTGACTTCCCATGTACATTTATTATGATTGAACTAGATACTTGTCAACTAGTTTTTTCTCCCATTTGGTATACTAGCTATCAAAAAGGTTCAAGCATTCTAGGTTTCAAATTCAGTTTTCTAACAATTTTATATGATATGAATGAATGAGTGCAACCAAACTCAAATATCAAAATAGCTGAAAATCCTTGAATTGAAACCATACCCTGAACAAGATTGGTGCAAGATGCATCACCCGCATTGACCACATTCAGATTAGTAGGTACCAGTTTCGTCTTAGCCTTGGGACAATTCCGCTTCAAGTGACCTTGTTCCCCACAAGCAAAGCACTTCATGTTATTTCTCCAGCAATGACCTACATGCCCATGCTTGCAAATAGGACATATCAACTTCTCTTTCTTCCTTTGTTGATTATCCTCATTCTTCCTTTTCTGATTAATACTGCTATTATTTTATCCATTCTCCTGAGGTATTTGCGGATGATTAGTGATATTCTTGTTATTGTTGCCATTGATGGTAGTTTTGCTCTTATCTTACTTAAGAGGTCCAAACTACTCATTAAGAACTTCTTATAAGCATGCAATCTCCACGTCCTTGCCTAATGTTTGTGGCCTTTAGTTCAAAACTCGATCATTGGGAGCAAACCTTAAACCCCAAATAAACTTGTTCACATGAACTTTTAAGTAGAACACATAGTCGGTGCAAACCTATATAGTTGAATAAATTTTTGCTCATAATCATGAATAATCATATCTAGTTGCTTCAAGTTTGAAAACTCCCTAAGCTGTTATGGATAGTATCTCACATTGAATGCCACTAGAAATTCAAGCCAAGTAATGGTGTTTAAATTACCCTCAAGTTTGTCCCCAATGCAGATTTCGACCAGAAAAATGTTGCTTACTGAAAAATGCATGAAGCTAAGCACACTCAATACTCTTCTAGTACTTCCATAGCTTTAAAAGACTTTAAGCATATTGAGTGCCCAAGCTTCTGCCTCCTCCGAATTGGTAGCACTTTTAAACACTTATGTTCCATTTTTTATAAACTTCTCAAGAGGATAAACTCCCCCATGTGGATTCTGTATATACATTGGTATTGCGGAAGGAATAATCTTTGGGGCAATAGGCGATGGATGAACTGGATTAGCCGTTACTATTAGTGGATCATGTGGCTCAGTTGGTAGCTGTCTATCTTGCACACTACCTACTCTTGCTACATCAGTATTTGCTTGATTAGCCAAGTTCTAATTGATTGCTTGTTTCCCTTGTACCATCTGATTCATAGCTACATTCAGATTCTAAGTATGCTCCTGCTGAGCGAATCTTTCCATTCTGTAGTTGGAGCAATCGCTAAAGTTGTTGATTAGTAATCCTATTTCCTACCATCTGCACAATTGAGAGAGATAAACTTTCTTAAATGTTTTAGTCAACCTATTATTCTATCTTTAAGGGATTGGCTATACTTGGATATTTGAATAAGGTTAATTTATTTGTAGTACACACTAGAAAAATTGACCGATCGAGCTCTGAAATCAACTGTAATGACCCGTCCTTTTTATAAATAATTGATCCAAAGGACCAACCATTACTTAATAAAACAATAAATAACCAAATGAATAAAAATGGTATCAATAGTGCATGCAAAATATAATAGAGCCAAACCTTGTTAATATCCATATGATATACTAAAAATAAATCCATATCTATATAAATATATCCAATATCGAATGACCAGATCAGCAACCTAATATAAGTTTTCTCATCTAATACTTCTTATTATATGAAAATATAAAGCAGCTAATATATAAATGAAGATAATTTTAATGCTGACTTTCCATCCTTCCACTCTTCATATGTTCCCCTACTAAATTGCGTACAAAGATAACTTTGTCGACTCAGCACTAGATAACCAGTATTGAAGCATCTACTCACATACGTAGTAATCAATAATAAGAAAATACAGATAAACTGAATAAACATCGACAGGAGTAAATAACAACAGATAAGTCATTATTTTCATCATGAACATTTATACATAATATTCAATAAAAATCTTAAAGATAAACAAGTAGAAATATAATTCAATCAAAGCAATTGCATGCATTTCAAAGCTAGGTCCTAGTCTACTCCTAGGTCATGCGTACAACCTAAATAGGATCTACTCACACGTAGCAACAGTCCATATGACTACAGACCAACCCAAACCTAGTAAATTGTCACCAAAAACCTTGTCCTAAAGGTTCAGGTTTTACAAAATATTCTTTTCACAGCTTGAAAATGTAAAGCACTTAAATCAGATTGATATCTACTCACTTGACTCGCAACATTGTTTATCTTTTGTTTTCCTTCTATAGTCAAAGAACATGCTTTTAGGTGTTCTCCCTTTTGTCTTCAGGGTATCTATGGTTTTACATGTTCTCATCTTGAATGTTCAATAACATTCTTAATGTAAAATTCTTGTGATAGGAATAGAAATCTCCTTGTTGAATTTTAGCAATCAAAATAAATTCAACTTTACCCATATCCTTCATTTCAAAACTGGATAACAATCAATCCTTAATATAAAGTAGACACACTTTGTGTTGGGATTGTAACGCACAAAATCCCTAAACTCCTTGATATGCATTGACAAGTAATGAACAAGAGTCTATAAATGCACAATAATTTAATGTGGAACCTCAAAATATAAGGGAAACCACAAACCATCCACTGTTACCAATAATAAGTACACAAATCACTCCAATTGGGAAATCCTCACACTTTCCAATTGGAATCAACTCACAATCTCTAACTGGAACACACTCCAATTAGAAAACTCACAATTCACAATTAAAATAACACTCTCAATTGTGTACTCTCTTTTTGTTCAGTTATGTATCGTTCTTTGCCTCACAATACAACTACATATATATAGGAAAAGAAAACCAGCCTCGTAGAAACCAAGAGCCAAATACTAAATGCTCATCGTCTTCAACAATTCTTCTCGAATTCCTCGTACATATTGGAATAATTCCATGTCTTTAGGATTCTCCATGTAGTTGCATGTCGGCCACATTCATTGTATGATGAGGGATTCCAACACTCTGTCATTACTAGATAGTAAAATATCATCCAAAATTAAAGATAGAATTATAAAAATTTTCTCTGAATATTTCATTTAAATAAAATGATCCTCCAGGATCAACGTGAAGTCATAAGAAAATATCGTTTTGTGGAAATGCAAATTCCACTATCTGGCTGATTGTTTTAGTCCATAGATTGAACGTCGAAGTTCATACACCTTGTTCTCTTGATCCTTTACAACAAAATCTATTTTTTGTTAAATATAAATTTCCTTACCTAGCTCAAAAGTAATTTTAACATCCTTCTATTGTAATTCTAGATTTAAATGTTTTACAATTGATCATAATAAGTAAATCAAGGTGAATACAATTATTGGGGAAAAAATTTCTTCAGTTGATGGCTTCTTGCTAAGTAATAACTATTGGCTACCAAACAAGCATTATACTTATCAATTGTGCCATCAGGTTTCCTTTTGAGTTTTAAAACTCATTTGTTGCCAATAGCCCATGTCCTTTAGAAATATAAACAATAGTACAAACTTTGATAATCCTCGTTAATTCCTTTTTTTTCCATTGTAAATTTTCACTTATTACATGTAGGACTTGACAATGCCTACTGAATTGTTTTTTGTTCATCCACTTCTCTCTTAAAGCACCAAAGCTTTTGTTTCAATATCAAAGCATCATCGAGAAACCAAGGGTACACTCACTACAGTGTAACCCAAAATGGAAATAAAGATATTTGCCTATGTCATCATAGACTTAACTATATATAAAAGGTGTAACGACCCGCCTGAACCAGACAGGGTGTTACTTAAAAATATAGTTAATGTAAATGTAACATTTCAGAACATGAATTGAAATACAGCAAATAAGTCTCGCAACATATAATATAAATCATAACAATAAATCATGTTCTCTAAAATATAAAATAACCATCCCACAGTCTTGGATCGTTTCCCAGAGCCACATTTATATCACAAGAGAATAGTGAGGAAGCCAAATTTTTTTATTATCGATTCTCCATACCTAGATTGGTAAAAAACCACCAACCACACCTCTAATCTTCAGTCCACAGCTGCTCACCTGCGGATGCAATTCCGCTTTAGTGATAAAACCACTAAGCCGCATAATTAAATGAAACAAGTCACTATAATCCCTATTATCATTTCACCCATTTTTTATTATCGTTTCACAAGTCTTTTAGTAATTATCTCTCAGGTCATTCTGAGATTATTAATTTATCTCTCAGGTCATTCTGAGATTCGTAAAAGTCGTCTCTCAGCTCATTTTGAGATTAGAAATTGTCTCCTAGCTCATTCTGAGATTAGGTGGTCTCCCAGCTCATTCTGAGATTAGTCATTGTCTCCTAGTTCATTTTGAGATTAGAAATTGTCTCCCAACTCATTCTAAGATTAGGTGGTCTCCCAGGTTATTTTGAGATTAATCATTGTCTCCCAGTTCATTCTCAGATTAGAAATTTGTCTCCCAGCTCATTCTGAGATTAGGTGGTCTCCCAGGTCATTCTCAGATTAGTCATTGTCTCCCAGTTCATTCAGAGATTAGAAATTGTCCCCCAGCTCATTCTGAGATTAGGTGGTCTCCCAGTTCATTCTGAGATTATTCAATATCTCCCAGTTCATTCTGAGATTAGAAATTGTCTCTCAGTTCATTTGGAGATTAGGTGGTCTCCCAGTTCATTCTGAGATTAGTCATTATCTCCCAGTTCATTCTGAGATTAGAAAATTGTCTCCCATCTCATTCTAAGATTAGGAATTGTCTCCTAGCTCATTCTGAGATTAGTCATTGTCTCTTAGTTCATTCTGAGATTAGAAATTGTCTCCTAGCTCATTTTGAGATTAGGAATTATCTCCCAGCTCATTATAAGATTAAAAATCGTCTCCCAACTCATTCTGAGATTAGTGCCGATAAAGGCTACCAGTTTGGAAAAATACAACATTTCAAATGATTATACGGACCGGGATATTTCGAACTCGCAGCTACGACTAATGATCTTAATCTGAACGAGAACATAAAATTATACATAAATATAATTTTATTCAAGTAGAAATGCATGCAACTAAATGACTAATATGTATATCATTATTAAAGTTCAACAATATTAAATACTAAATTATTCATATGATATAATCATTTAAATCCTACTTTACAATTTAAATTGATTATCTAGATCATAATTAACACTTAACAATTGATGAAATAATCATTAACTGATAAACAATTATTTAATTTTCCATTGCGGTGATAATTACTTAACCCCGATCTTGATGATTTAGTTTATGATTATAATTTTTTTAATCGCTAATATTATTTATAGCAATTTGATTAATTAAGTTGTTTCATTAAATTATTTAAAATAATTTGTATTATTTTAATTCATAAATATTATTAATATATTTTTTAAAATTAATCAACTCTATAAAGTTTCGAACTTTATTTATTTTCATTATACTATTTAGGTTCAACGCTTGTGATTGTTACCCGACTATAGTTTAATAACCCATTTTTTACATTACTTACTTGTTATTAAAATAATCAATTTATTTACCTAATATTAAATTTAATATGGTAAAGGTAAAATCTTTATTTTATTAATCCCTTATAAACACCCAATTTAAAATTAATCACATATAGTATGCTGATTAATTATCGACCGTTTATCATTACCGTATTTTATTATTATTATTATTACTCGTGGGGATTTCGTACAATAATTAATTAGTTTAGTAATTTACCTATAGCCCATTAAAATGATTATTTTTTAAATATTTATTACGAGTTAGTATTATTTTTAAACTCTAGTCCGTATCGAGTTAACACATATTTACAAAATTGCCACCATCCTCCTCCTTCTTCTTCTTCCCGTCGCCATTCTTAGCTTCTCCAAAAACAGGTTCATCCTTCTCCTCCAACCCTTATCTTGGCACCCAATTGAACCACCATCTAAACATCCCAACAAAGCATCAACAACAAGATAAAATGAGCAAACGAGGAAGCCTCAAGTGCATGTTTTACAGCAGTTAACCAAGACGACCATGTGCTGCGCCATGGCGCCCAACTCCTGGCCTATTCTTCTTCTCCCAGCCTCAAGACCCCTCCTTTCTTGCACCTTGCTCAATTCAGATGTTCCACGACCTCAGGCAACAGTAAGGATCGGCCACCTTTGGACGTTGCATGAAGTATGGTCGTTCTCCCCACTTCTGCATGTCGCTGCCATAAATTCTGGCGAGAAGGTGGTCTGTAGTGGACTGTTCCGGCGGCCCGAACTACTATGATGGAACCCATGGTGCTGTCGACGAAGCACAAACAGTGTTTACCCCTCTGATGTTTCCATTATAGATCAATTGCAGCAGAACGTCGCCACTTCCGTCACCCTTGCAACTCCGCCCCCTCACAGTTGCGATTCCGCCACCCACCGGAAAACTATGGATGTGGTGAGCCCTCCCTTCGACACAGCAGCAACAGAGGTCGTCAGGGTGTGAGGGATTGCTTGCAATTGTTCTTACAGTCACCCATCTTACCAAAGTATTATGCTACTCAGCCATGGACAGGATTTCAATTCAGTTTAGATTAGTTCTTTTTTGGGTTGATTTAAGACTTTAATTCTCATGTTTATCAAGCTTATAATCAATTAAAAAGACATATGAATGTATGAAAATTAAGAATAGAGAGATAAGAAGGATACCCAAGCAAGGAAGAAGCCCCGGTAAGGAAGAGAAGAACTAGGCGGCTAAGGTGAGGAAGACGCCCTTACACATAAAATGACGTCCTCTTTCAAATTTATAAAAATGAAAATGATGGCTAGGGTATGTGAAAAGACCCCTAGACCTATATTTCCTTTAACCGGGTAAATAATAAAATGGGTAAAATAATTAACCGGGTAGAATTAACTGGGTAAAGAATATAACACGTTCGGTCCTTCCCAGACTGTGTCCGCGTCCATTTTTTTCACAGTCTTTACAAAAGGGCTATATACCTATGTTGTGCAACACCGTTCTACTGTGGCATATTACTAATAGTTAATTATCAATTAATACCTTTCTTTATACCACTCATGGACTATTCAAAGAGGTACTCTCGGTCTATATTTGTTCATACGGCTTTTATTTTAGTGTTTAATTTATTTTTAGCAATATGCTGAAAATGCTTAAAGCAATATAAGGCATCATACCTATGTGAAATTACCTATTCAATACCAAAATAGGTGAAGTCATTAATGAAAGTAATCACAATAATTGGTACTTTTATTATTGTTAGTTTTATTTTCTTCTCTTAAGAATTAAATATCAATAGACAACTCTTTATTTTTCAGTCCATAAAAATTTTCTTCATATATTTAGTCAAGACTAATATTAGATACTTAAAAAATTCTTTCGTTGATGTAGTTGAATATTTTGAGTACAACCATATTAATTCTATATCCAATGTTTTATAATATTTGGTGACAATTAGCCAAGTTATATTCTAAGGAATAAGTAATCAGACAAGGTTTAAGCTATAATGACAAGTTGGACACAGTCACATGAGAACCAAGTCTACATGATCAACAAGAGTCCATCATATTTTTCAGTTGTTTAGGAGGCTAAACAATTATTTTATACCTTTGGGTCAATTTGAGTGAAGGCAAGTATGTTTGGGTAGCCAAAGATCCTAGTTTGACTCATGAGTTGATTTCACTCAATGGTTATGGACATGTTCGTCCAAGTCTACCCATTTAGGATTCATGTAGGGGGTCAGTCTTGGAGTAATTTAGTCTTTAAGATACTTGGAGGACATTCTAGGATTAGTGGAAAAGGATGGGAGTATATAAGGCTTGAGGGGGATTGATCTCGCCTATTTTTGCAACCCTAGTTGACCTATCTCTCTCATCTTTTCTCTACTCCACCACTCTTTCTCTCCTCTCCCTCTCTCTCTTCGTGCTCTCTCTTGGTTGGGAACAATGGGAGAGGTTCGTGATGCAAGGATTTAGGCCAATTGCCGAAGAAGAGGTTAGTAATTCCAACTAAAATAACTTAATTGCATGGATTCATGCATAATCTTCATTTTCTATGCTATTCCATGTTGTTGCAATTTTCTCTTATATTCTATGCATGTACTTATTTGTTCAATCCATTAAATTGATCTATAAGATATTATTTCAAGTTAAGACTTGCAGTAAATAAGGTTTACAAGTAGTATCTACCATTTAGCAATGACCTAAGGTTGAATCGTTAAGTTATAACATGATTAGTACATGATTACTTCTTGTAAGTATGCTTTTCTCTAATTTAAAATCATCAAAAAAATATCATTATACACTAAAAAACTATTATAACCCATGATTTTATGGTTAGAAACCTTGAAAAAAATTTTTTGTTTGATAAAAATCAGATAAAAAAAATTGACAAGTAAATTTGTTAATGAAAGTCTAGCTGCAGCGCTTACTTACAATATTACTGTGCATATGAGTTGTTGACATTGAGGCTAAATATTTACAGGACCCAAGCCAAGGGCTGTTAGTGCCATGAGCAATCACTTGAGGTGAGTTTTTGAGTGATCAATGTTAAGTGTTTAAAGTATACAATTTTTACCCATGTTTTTAATGTGGTTTTGTATTTTCCGGATATAAATATTATTAATTAGGTGATATTTGTCGTTATTTTCTAGTTAATTATATTTTATGAGATATGCTTAATTTTGGAGTTTTAATGTAAAAAATATGAAACAAATTAAGTTTACGAATTCAAAGGTCATGACAATTAGCCCCACCCAATAGTTACTACAAGGAGTTCACAAAGCTCAAAAAGGGAAGAATGTTGATGGTTTTGGGGTGCATTACTTAAAGCTTAGTTGAGCAAGTTGAGGAGCTGCAAACTTGATTGGACACCAAAATTAAGTAGACTACGTCAATTTGTGAACACCTTTTTAAAATTCATGTATCTAATCGTTATCTCATGTTCTATATAAAGGGGTGGTCATTTATTGTTTAGGATATCTCAACTCTTGGCTTAGAAGTAGTTTTAGTTTTTGTAATAATTTTCCTTTTATAATAAGTAGTTTTTCTTTATAATATTTTCTATTTTTATGATGGAGTAGTCCTTTTTTTGTTTTAGAGAAGAATGGAACTTAACATGGTCTAATTGAATTCATTTCCACCTATTATTCATTTATTCAATCAGATTGTTTGAATTATTATGTTTTAATGCCAAGTGTAGATTGATAGCCTATTTCTTAGATCATGAGGTTTAATTTGATTTTAGGAGAAATTAATTTAATTTCATCATACGATAAGTCTTTTAACTTCTTTGTCGTTATGGTCGGGAGATACATAATACCATATGCGATTGTAAGGAAAATCTTAATGCATTATTTTGTTGATTAATCAATTATCACCAGGAGGTAGAAATTAAGGCAAAATAATAGAAGCGTAAAGGAGCAGGAGCCACCATGTCATATATTTATCCTAGATCGACAATCCGAAGGAATAGAAGATAAGAGTAAGATGTGATGAAGATTAATTTCATGTTAAGGGAAATTCGAGTCTACAACAAAATTTATGTTAATCTAAAAATCTATTTTTGTTGTTGTTTTGCTATTAGTTCTCTTTTCTACTGTTAACATAAGTAAGTTTATCTCTCTGTGGGACAATGCTTGAAAATTTATTATTATATTACTTCTTTTGACCGTGTATACTTGCACATCATTGAATTTAGTGAACAAGTTTTTGCCGCTGTTGCCGGGGAGATTGAACTTTCATAGTTAATTTAGGTTTAGAATTTTGAGTTTCTTTTCTTTTCTTTTTAGATTTTAGTGTCCAAAAAATTTTTTAAAGAAAAAGAAAAAAAATACTATATCATTGTTTTCTTCCTTATTTTCATTTTTTATGCATTGTCTTGTGATCCAGAGATTGAAATGACTTTGAAAAACTTGTGTGCCGTTGGAAGACGAGCACAAGAAGCAATAGAAGAAGAAGCCATTGACCCACAACAACACCAAATGCCTCAACTTCCACCGATTGTAGTAGTAGTCAATGATGACAATAGAGCACTTTTAGATTGGGCTGTACCTCTTGCAAGAGGGTTAAATACTAGTATTATTACACCACCAGTGGATGTGACCCACTTTGAGCTTAAACTAGTTTTATTTTACATGTTACAAACTATAGGATAATTTAGTGGATCACCTACTGAAAATCCTTATAGGTATATCATCAATTTTGTATCGGTTTGTGTATGACAAGCAACCTAGTGTCTCTGACGATGCTCTCTGCCTTCTCTTATTTCCATTCTCATTAATAGGAAGTGCAAAAAAGTGGTTGTCATCATTAGATACAATTACCACTTAGGATGAATTGTCTGAAAAATTTTTGTTAAAATATTTTCCTCCTTCTAAAACATCTGGATTATGTGGCGATATTTTATCTTTTTTCAGTTTGATGGTAAGTCTCTCTTTGAGGCATGAGAAAGATTTAAAGAATTGTTGAAAAAATGTGCCAACCATGGTATAGAAAGATGGATGCAACTCCAAACTTTCTATAACGAGTTCTTGGGACAAACAAAAAATATAGTTGATGCGGTGGCCAATAGATCGTTTCTTAAGAACAACCCCATGATGTTTTTCAACTGCTAGAATTTATGGTTCTTAGAAACCACCATGCAACATAAGAAAGGCATCCAAGGAGGATTATTTGATTTTTAGAATTAGATGCACTTACTTTATCTACTTAGGTTAGTGCTCTAGGTAATCAAGTCCAAAATCTTAATATGTAAGGATAGGTTAAGGCTGTGGAGCCAAGGTGTGAATGGTGTGGACAAGGACATTCTCCAGGTCAATGTACAACAGATCAAGTTAAAAACATAGGCAACTTTAATCGGAATAATAATCTCTATTCCAATACCTACAATGCAGCAGGCGCAATAACCCCAACTTTTCATGAAATAATTCTCCACAATCGGCAGTTGTCCTCAATAATCCACAACCACATCACAACATTCTTGACCTCCTTCACTTTCTTTTCAGCCACAACAACTAGATGTGATCCAAATGTTTAATTCTATGCAAAAACTGTGCAACAATTCATGCAGGATCAGCAACAACAACAATAATAGTTTATGCAATAAGTTGTTTTGCAATTGAACAAGGAACCAAGTAAGCAACCCAAGGGTGTACTTCCCAGCCAACCAGAACAACCAATGAAAGGTGGTCAAGAGCATTGCAAAGTCATAACAACCCAGAGTGGTATTACTTTAAAAGAACTAGTTCAACCCAATGAAGTTAAAGAAAAGATAAAAAGTCAAATAACAAACATTAACCCAGTACATTGGTTAGCTTACTCGGATGCAAAGGGAAAGAAAGATGAGGTACATACAGAAGAGGTCGAAAAAAATACCATTTCCTTCTAGACTGAGAAACAAAGTGATGAAAAATATTTCAAAAAATTTCTTGATATATTTAAGAAATTACAAAGTAATATACCTTTCACTGAAGCACTTGAACGAATGCCTAGTTATGTAAAATACTTGAAGGATATTCTAGCAAAGAAAAGAGAGTAGATGACAATGAAGTTGTGGCCATGACAGAGCAATGTAGTGCTGTCCTCCAAGGAAAACTACCTCCTAAGATGAAAGACCCGGGCAAATTTGTGATTCCATGTTCAATTGGAGGTAATGTTCATTGTAATGGTTTATGTGACTTAGGTTCTACCATTAATCTTATGCCTTTTTTTGTTTTCAAAAAGGTAGGGATTAAGGACTTTGCTCCTACCAATATCACACTCCAGTTGGCTGACCGGTCATTGGTATATCCTAAAGAAGTCATTGAAGATGTTTTAATATAGGTTGACAAGTTTATCTTTCCTGCAGATTTTGTGGTGTTCAAAATGGAAGAAAGGAGTGACAACATACCACTCATTATCAGGAGAGATTTCTTGGCAACAGAGAGAACATTGATCAAAGTAGCTACTAGAGCACTTACACTTAGGGTAAACAATGATTATGTCACATATAACATCTTTAAATCCATGAATTGCTTGGATGCAACATGTAACACCCCAAATCCGGTTCACGCTCGTGAACCGAACCGGCATGTTACAGGCCCCGGTTAGGTCGGCTAACCCAAACCTAACTCATGTGGATCCAATCTCGGCGTCTTAAGATGAAGATACGATCCATCATGAATGAATAAATACACAAAATCCTAACATGGTACTACATGAATGACAAGCAATTCAAAATACACACCAATACAGTTACGATCAAAATTCTGAAATAAAACAGACAGGGTCTCCACTAAAAGTGCAATTAGGGTCCACCCTGTCAAAATAATATATACAGGTATATAAGCATATATCAATAATTTCATTACACACAATCTGATATACTATAAGCTCATTCTGGAACTTGGGTCCTAACCCATCATACTTTTGCTGCGCTACTGTGATCATTTCATTTCGTATCATTATCATGCCTCAAACATTCAATCATAGCATGTTTATTAAATAACATCATAAACAAAACATAAAACATTCAATCACCCAATGTGTGTGTGCAGAAGACCTTATTGCTCCTCCGTCCCGGCCGGCACATCCATCTCGTGCTTATCACCTACATATATATAAGAAAAACGTCAGTAACAAGCGTTACTGGTCCGAAAAGAAAATATCTATAACAAACTGGCTATGAAAGCAAACTCTCATATGAAGGAAAACAACGTATACTCCACGTGAACACTCTGAAGGGCACTACTGAGGAGCCACTGGGCTGCAGACCCGGTAGCATCCCGAACTTACTGCTGCTGGTACTGTGCTACTCTCAGCACTTCTTTTCAGTACTTCTCGTGAAACTTTATCCTAAGCCCTCTCCTTACCTCCATATTTCTTCTAGCCTTGAGCACGAAGGCCGAGTACTCTCAGGCAGTCGCCTTTAGTACCCTTTGAACTACAAGTCCGGACATGCGCTGTACTAAATAGTACCTGTAAACCTCCACGTTCTCCGGGTGTGAGGAACTCAAACGCGGAGTTGTCAGAATCCCTCGGGAATGGAACAGTCCGCTGGCACTAATCCAGAGCCCACTTTGACTGTCACGGCATCCTCTGCATGGTACGTGCAGTCGATTTCTCCATCTCTCGTCTCACTGAAAATGCGAAAACTACATATATATATATACAGGGCTGGGTAGGGATTTATATAATAGGCCCGAAGGCAACTTGTCGTGGATCTTGTTTTCGAAATCATCCTCGAGGGATCTCATCCTCGAGGGGTTATTAATCCGGAAAATGTTTGGTTAAATGGCCCGAGTTAAGTGGGATCCGATAAAACGCCACTTAACCCGTCCTGCAGACAATAAATCAAACATACAATAGAAAAGATTAAAACAGACGAGTCCTAAACGGACCTGGTAGAAGCTCCAACGTGTCATCGCGCCTAGGCGGCGAGCTCCTACTCCGTACCTACACATCAAAACTAAATACTAACGCCCGCTAACTAAATGATGCATCAAATCCGACATGACCATCACACAACAATACAAACATCAACCATAACAATCAACAATTATAAATGCAAAAATAATTCCAACTTATCCTAGCTCATCCTATTCATACTAATTTTATTACGTGTCTGTAACTTATGTCGTGGTCACTTATCATGCTCTGACCTGATCTACTTTATTAGATCACTTACATTCAGCACTATTCATCAAATCATGTCTCTTATCACTTCATTCGTAATTAAGCATTAATCACATCAATAATTAGTCCTAGCATGCTGTGCTAACAATAATCAATTTTAAATAAATTAATCGGAGGTAATTATACCTCACATCGTCGGCAATCGGCGACGGCTAGGTTCCGTCGCGCGTCTCGGAGCTCAAATTTGGCGCTCATCGGCGTCCGAAGCTCGATCGGGCTCCACTCGGTGAGCCCCGCGGAAGATCCGGTGAATTCTGGCAAATCCCAGAAATTCCGATTTTCCGGCGGTTTTCCGGTCGACTTTTCCGGTGGTTTTCCGGTAACAATCGCCGGCGGCGTCTACTGGTCGGAAAGGGGTCGTGTTGGGTACCCTCGGAACCGGCTCGGCGACCCCGACTCATCTACAAGGTTGATGCAGCCAACGGAGGTGGTGGCTTGCCGGAAAACGGCTAAAACAGGGCCGGCGGCGATGGGTCGCTAGATCCGGCCGGCTAGGCCGGCGATGGCCTCCGCTCCGGTCGGGAAAGGCAGCTGAGGGGTCGAGGATGTCGAGCCGACCACCTGATCGTGGTGGCGACGGTCGGCGGCGGTGCGATCGCCGATGCAAGCGCTGCGTCACCGCAGTGGTTCCTCGCGTCGTGGCGGCCAGCTCGTGGCCGGGCCTGGTCGGGGTGGCAGAGCGATGCCGTGGCCGGGCTGGGCGGCGTCGTTCGACGGCCAGGAGGCGTCGGCGGTGGCGGCGGTGGCGCGCGAACAGGTGCAGCGCGGCGGCTAGGTTTGGGCGTGGGGGAGGAAAGGTCAGGGGTGGAGAAGAGATGGTTGGGTGGCAAACTTGTAATTAAGACTTGACTCGTCTCCGACTCGAGTCAAGTATAATAACTAGTTCGTATTAAATCCTAAAAAAAATTCATTAAAATCGGGAAAAATCCCGTAAAATCAAACAACATTAAAAAAAAGCCCAAAACTAATTATACGATCCATTATATATAAAAATAATAATAAAAATGACTGGCATACTCTCATATATCTGATAACTCATTTTGTTCTGCTGTGTTCATGATGTTATCATCATATACTTGGGTATGCATGACCCTCATTGTAACGACCTGCCATTTTTCACGATATTATGGGCCTAGCTGGCCAGGTGTTACTCACAATTAAGTAAATATGACTAACATTTTTTTATTTAACAAAAACATATATAAAGATCCCACAGTCTTGGACCGTTTCCCAGCAGCCACACTTATTTCTCAATTAAATAAAAAAAGGAGTCCTCATATTTATTTTGCTCCATACTCTGGATGTCAATCTCCTAATCTCGTATTTGCATACCTGTGGAGGCAATTCCGCGTTAGTGATTACAACACTAAGTAGTATAATAGATAAAACAAGACAAGTACATTCCACTATTTCCTTATGTTTATTTTAATATGCGGTGGAGCGATTCCGCTATACCCCAAAACAATGCGGAGGAGGTATCCGCTGTGATCCGCACACCCTGGCCGTAGCCTTTTTGTGGGGAGGCTACCACTACCGTCTCCAGTGCCAGTGCCTCGCACACCCCGGCCGTAGCCTTTTTGTGGGGTAGCTATCACTGCACTCGGGTGATTGCTATGCCCCGTTTGTGGGGAAGCTCTCACTACCAATTCTAGTGCCAGTGCCTCACACACCCCGACCGTAGCCTTTTTATGGGGCGGCTATCACTGCACTCAGTGCCAGTGCCTTACACACCCCGGCCGTAGCCTTTTTATGGGGCGGCTATCACTGCACTCCAGTGCGATGGAGGAATGGCTGTGCCTCACTCACCCCGGCCGTAGCCTTTTTATGGGGTGGCTATCACTACTCCAAAACAATGTCGATGCATTACAAAATTCACGTACATAACACGACCCAGTGTCGGACTGAGTCAATTCATTGACCCCGGTAGCACTCGGTGCATGGTAGTCGAATCTGGGCTCAGGCCGACCTAGGCTACCAACAAGGAAAGTATGATGTTCTATCTATTATACGTACCTGATTTGTGATTACGTCTGACTATGACCCGTGAACCCTAATACAGTAATGGGGAGGTCGCCTGGGACGGAGATGAGGGATGAAATACTCCCTCCTCCTACATATATATACACTTCAACCATTCCCTCCATTAAATTCTCATACCCCATCATCCATTGGTATTTCCTAGGTTCAACGACCCCTTCATTAAATTCTCACACCCCATCATCCATTGGTATTTCCTAAGTTCAACGACCCCTTCATTAAATTCTCACACCCCATCATCCATTGGTATTTCCTAGGTTCAACGACCCCTTCTCCTTTTATAAAGAATAAATGACGGCTAGGGTTTGTGGAAGCACCCTTTCACCATAATTCCTTTAACCGCGTAATTGGGTAATTAACACGGTTCACTTAACCTTTTCACTCAACCTCTTAAATGGTATGGTTCACTTTACTAGTTTAAACGGTTAAATGGTATGGTTTACTTAACCGGGTAAAAATACTTAACCGGTTAACTAATACTTTCCACTTGACCGGGTAATTAATAATTAACCGGGTAGCGGGTAAATAATTTAAACAAATTCATGGATACCAACGTTCGATCCCACCGCGTCGAATATATATATATATATATATATATATATATATATATTCCGGGTCTTTACAATCTCCCCAACTTAGAAATATTTCGTCCCTGAAATATGATAGTATTCCCAAGGACATCCATCTTCGGTATAAGTTCTTGTTACAACAATTACACAGATTTTATGCTACAAACAGGTTAGGATATTTTTTGGCCATTTCTTGTTCAGTCTCCCATGTAGCTTCTTCTGATCCCTGATTTCTCCATAATACCTTTACCAAAGGGATCTCCTTGCTACGGAGTGTCTTTGTTTCCCTTGCCAAGATTCGAATCGGTTTTTCCTCGTAGGTTAAATCCGATTGTAGCTCTAAATCTGCAAAATTTGTGATAATGTGATTCTCATCTCGTACATATTTCTTTAGCATTGACACATGAAAGACATTGTGTACACCATCAAGGCTTGGTGGTAATGCTAATCTATATGCACAACTTCCGATTCGATCCAAAATTGGAAATGGTCCTATGAATCTTGGCTTCAACTTCCCTGATGTTCTAAATCTGATCACTCCCTTTTTAGGTGAGGTCTTAAGGTAGACGAACTCCCCAACTTGGAATTCTAAGTCCTTCCTTCGAGTATCAGCATAACTTTTCTGCCGATCCTGAGCTGCCTTAAGCCTTTGCTGGATGAGTTGCACCTTTTCAGCTGCTTCTCTCACCATCTCTGGCCCGACTATAACCATCTCTGTAGATTCCAACCAGCATGATGGAGATCGACAAGGCCTACCGTATAAGGCTTCAAACGGTGCCATTCCTATACTGGCTTGGTAAGAGTTATTATAGGTGAATTCAGCCAAGGCTAAGTGTTTCTCCCAATCTCCTCCCCAGTCGAGGATGCAAGCTCTCAACAAATCCTCCAAGGTTTGATTGGTCCTCTCACTTTGACCATCAGTTTGGGGGTGATATGCTGTACTTAACTTGATTTGGGTCCCCATAGCTTTTTGGAAAACTTCCCAAAAATGTGACGTGAATAGGGGATCTCTGTCAGAGACTATCTCCTTCGGAATTCCATGCAGCCTGACAATGTTATTTATGTACAGTTCTGCTAAGTATTCCGCAGTCCTTGTTGATTTTGTGGGGATAAAATGAGCTGCCTTAGTCAAACGGTCCACAACTACCCATATAGAGTCATGTCTCTTCAAAGTCCTGGGGAGTTTTGTAATAAAATCACATGTGACACGCTCCCATTTCCAGGTAGGTATCTCTAAAGGTTGTAATAATCCACCGGGTAGTTGATGTTGGGCTTTGATCAATTGGCACGTCTGACACTTGGAAATAAAATCCACCACATCCCTCTTCATTCCAACCCACCAGTAGGTTCGTTTCAAGTCCTGGTACATCTTTGTAACACCAGGGTGTATTGAGAACCTTGAACGATGAGCTTCTTCCAGAATATCTCGTTTTAATGCATCATTGTTGGGTACACACAATCTCCCTCTAAATCTGATTACACTGTTGGAATCTGCTACAATGTTGGGAGTTTTGTCCAACATTTCATTCAGCTTCTCATCTTCCATTTGTGTTAGCTTAACTCGGTCCACCAATTCATTGGAGATAACCAGGTTCGCCAGTATTCCTGTCATTCGTTCCACCGGGTTAATAGCTACCACCTCAGCTGACATAGCCCAAAGTCTAGCTAGTTGTTGACCCTTGTCCATCTTGCCCTTCCGACTCAACGCGTCGGCCACAACATTCGCTTTTCCCGGGTGGTATAAAATTTGGAAATCATAGTCCTTCAAGTATTCTATCCACCGTCTCTGTCGAAGGTTAAGGTCATTTTGGGTGAAGATATACTTCAAACTTTGATGGTCGGTGAAAACTTCGAACTGGGCCCCATACAAGTAGTGCCTCCAAATCTTTAGGGCAAAAACTACTGCTGCCAGTTCCAAGTCATGGGTCGCATAATTTTGCTCGTGAATCTTCAATTGGCGAGATGCGTAAGCCACCACCTTACCATCTTGCATAAGGACGCATCCTAAACCCAACCGAGACGCATCACTGAAGACTACGAATCCTTCATTACCATTTGGTAGGGTCAAGACTGGTGCAGTTGTTAAACTCTTCTTTAGAGACTGGAAACTCTCCTCACACTTACTACTCCATTCAAACCTGACCCCCTTCCTTGTAAGTTTGGTCATCGGCGATGCTACTAAGGAAAAGTCTTTAATGAATTTCCTATAGTAACCCGCCAAACCGAGGAAGCTTCTGATATCAGTGACTGACTTAGGTTGTGGCCAATCAATGACTGCTTTCACTTTTGACGGATCCACTGCAACTCCCGCCTTTGAGACAACATGTCCGAGGAAGTTCACCTCCTTCAGCCAGAAGTCACACTTTGATAATTTGGCGAACAGTTGATTCTCTCTCAAAACTTGAAGAGCAATGGACAAGTGTTTCCCATGGTCCTCCTCATTATTTGAATAGACCAGAATGTCGTCCACAAACACAATAATAAACTTATCCAAGTATTCGTGGAACACCGTGTTCATAAGTGACATAAAGGCCGCTGGTGCATTTGTCAGACCAAAAGGCATAACCAGAAACTCATAATGTCCATAGCGAGTTCGGAAAGCCGTTTTCTATATGTCAGATTCCTTCACCCGTAGTTGATGATATCCGGACCGCAAGTCTATTTTTGAGAATATTCCGGCTGTTTTCAACTGATCAAATAAATCGTCAATCCTCGGTAAGGCGTACCGATTCTTGACTGTCACTTGATTGAGCTGACGATAGTCAATACACAATCGAAGTGAGCCATCCTTCTTCTTTACAAAAAGAACAGGGGCTCCCCAGGGTGAAGTACTTGGTCGTATGAAGCCTACCTGCAACAGCTCTTCTAATTGACTCTTTAACTCCTTGAGTTCCGCTGGAGCCATGCGGTATGGTGCTTTAGAAATTGGTGATACTCCCGGTGCTAGGTCAATGACAAACTCCACTGCCCGCTTAGGAGGTAACCCTGGAAGTTCACCTGGAAATACGTCCGAAAATTCTGCTACCACCGGAATCATGGACAACTCTTTGGGTTTGGACTCAGGCTCCTCTAGAGTTGCTGAAAAAAATTTACAACCCTCACCAAACCACTCAGTTGCCTCACTAACCGACACAATACAAGAGGATGGATCATTCCATGACCCTTGGAAAATGACCCCCATCTCACAATTACAAGGTTTAGTCAATACTCACCTCCCTTTACAGTCGAGAAAAGCCTGGTGTGCAGACAACCAGTCCATTCCTAACAGTACATCAAATCCTATTATCCCATAGACAATGAAATTCCACACATAGGGTTTCCCTTGTATATCCAAGGATAGGTTAGTCACTCCTAACGTTGTGACCTCCCCTTTTCCCGTTGCGGTGGTGACCCTATAAGTCTTAGGTAATGTAAACGTTTGGAGTCGTAAACTCTTAACTAATCGGGATGACAGGAACGAATGCGTACACCCCGAGTCAAATAAAACATCCACACTAACACTTTGAATCAGAATTTTACCTCGAACTGTGTGGTCCTTGTTCTCAGCATCCTCGACTTCGACTACAAAAAGTTTCGCCTTCCCTTTGTCCACTGGTTTTGCAGGTGCTGGGTAGCGATTAGGAGCTGGTGTCTTCTCCTTTTCAGGTTGCTCCTGTTGTTGCTTCAGGGGCTGACGACACTCGTTTTGCAAGTGTCCCGTCCTTCCGCAATTGTAGCACCGATGGGGCTCCCTGCATACCCCTGAATGCATCTTGTTGCAATTTTTACATAGTCGATACGGAATCTCCTGAAACTTCCTTTTCCGGTTCCCATCGACATTCCGTTGATAGTTCTGCTGCTGGTGTTCTTCAGACCTATTTTTGCTACTACCCTGGTTGGCATTCTTATGTTGCATAGTAGCCTTCCCCTGTTTCTGTGCACGGACATAGTCCTACACCAACTCATGAGTAGTGGCTGCTTCAATCACTTCGGTTATAGTGCCTCTTGGCACCATAGCTACCCTACTCCTCAATTCTAGCTTTAACCCCCAGAAAAACTTGTCTGCTCTGACCTGGGCAGTTGCCAGACTCCAAGCTGCAAATCTCTCCAGGTTTGTGTCCGACTGCGTAGCTTGGCTCGACTTCCTTCGGGTGCCTGCCATCTAAAATTTATTCCGTTATGGTTCATTAATTTTTTTTTCAATGATTACTTAGGTTTATTAGGGAGGTCCACTAATTCCCTAATGACATACCCTATTGGAGAAAGATAAATATTGGACTCTTCAACAAAGTACTTGAGTCATAAGATGTGCGCTTTTGGGAAACCTTGCTCTGATGCCACCTGTAACGACCCGCCATTTTTCACGATCTTGTGGGCCTAGCTGGCCAGGTGTTACTCACAATTAAGTAAATATGACTAACATTTTTTTATTTAACAAAAACATATATAAAGATCCCACAGTCTTGGACCGTTTCCTAGCAGCCACACTTATTTCTCAATTAAATAAAAAAAGGAGTCCTCATATTTATTTTGCTCCATACTCTGGATGTCAATCTCCTAATCTCGTATTTGCATACCTGCAGAGGCAATTCCGTGTTAGTGATTACAACACTAAGTAGTATAATAGATAAAACAAGACAAGTACATTCCACTATTTCCTTATGTTTATTTTAATATGCGGTGGAGCGATTCTGCTATACACCAAAACAATGCGGAGGAGGTATCCGCTGTGATCCGCAAACCCCGGTCGTAGCCTTTTTGTGGGGAGGCTACCACTACCGTCTCCAGTGCCAGTGCCTCGCACTCCCCGGCCGTAGCCTTTTTGTGGGGTAGCTATCACTGCACTCGGGTGATTGCTATGCCCGTTTGTGGGGAAGCTCTCACTACTAATTCTAGTGCCAGTGCCTCGCACACCCCGGCCGTAGCCTTTTTATGGGGAGGCTATCACTGCACTCCAGTGCCAATGCCTTGCACACCCCGGCCGTAGCCTTTTTGTGGGGCGGCTATCACTGCACTCAGGTGATTGCTATGCCCCGTTTGTGGGGAAGCTCTCACTACCAATTCTAGTGCCAGTGCCTCACACACCCCGGCCGTAGCCTTTTTATGGGGCGGCTATCACTGCATTCCAGTGCGATGGAGGAATCGCTATGCCTCACTCACCCCGGCCGTAGCCTTTTTATGGAGTGGCTATCACTACTCCAAAACAATGTCGATGCATTACAAAATTCACGTACATAACACGACCCAGTGTCGGACTGAGTCAATTCATTGACCTCGGTAGCACTTGTGCATGGTAGTCGAATCTGGGCTCAGGCCGACCTAGGCAACCAACAAGGAAAGTATGATGTTCTATCTATTATACGTACCTGATTTGTGATTACGTCTGACTATGACCCGTGAACCCTAATACAGTAATGGGGAGGTCGCCTGGGACGGAGATGAGGGATGAAATACTCCCTCCTCCTGCATATATATACACTTCAACCATTCCCTCAATTAAATTCTCATACCCCATCATCCATTGGTATTTCCTAGGTTCAACTACCCCTTCATTAAATTCTCACACCTCATCATCCATTGGTATTTCCTAAGTTCAACGACCCCTTCATTAAATTCTCACACCCCATCATCCATTGGTATTTCCTAGGTTCAACGACCCCTTCTCCTTTTATAAAGAATAAATGACGGCTAGGGTTTGTAGAAGCTCCCTTTCACCATAATTCCTTTAACCGCATAATTCGGTAATTAACACGGTTCACTTAACCTTTTCACTCAACCTCTTAAATGGTATGGTTCACTTTACTAGTTTAAACGGTTAAATGGTATGGTTTACTTAACCGGGTAAAAATACTTAATCGGTTAACTAATACTTTCCACTTGACCGGGTTATTAATAATTAACCGGGTAGCGGGTAAATAATTTAAACAAATTCATGGATACCAACGTTCGATCCCACCGTGTCGAATATATATATATATACATATATATATATTTTCTGGTCTTTACACAATCGGATTTAACCTACGAGGAAAAATCGATTGGCATCTTGGCAAGGGAAACAAAGACACTCCATAACAAGGAGATCCCTTTGGTAAGGGTATTATGGAGAAATCAGGGATCAGAAGAAGCTACATGGGAGACTGAACAAGAAATGGCTAGAAAATATCCTAGCCTGTTTGTAGCATAAAATCTGTGTAATTGTTGTAACATGAATTTATACCGGAGATGTACTTAATGATGAATATCCTATTAATGCTATGATATTTCGGAGACGAAATAATTCTAAGTTGGGGAGATTGTAAAGACCCGGAAAATAATAATAATAATAATAATAATAATAAAGTTCGACGCGGTGGGATCGGACGTGGGAAAATTTTAATTTAATTTTTTTTCATTTAAATGGAAAAAAATCGTTAGCTGGTTAAGTATGAATTACCCAGTTAATTGAAAAGTAATTTTTAACCGGATAATTCTAGTTTAATCGGTCGAGTCGACTACACTATTTATCCATTTAACTATTTAAATTAACCATACCATGTACCCATTAACATGTTAAGTGAAATGGTTAAGTGAACCTTGTCAATTACCCAATTACCCGGTAAAGTGATAAATATTTTAACCGGTTAATTATTGTTTAATCGGTCAAGCGAAATCAAACCGTTTAAATAATAAAGTGAATCATATCGATTACCTGGTTACTCGATTAAGTGAAATACGGGCGAAGTAAGTTTTCACAAACCCTAGCTTTCATGACATTTTATAAAGAGAAGGGGAGGGCGTCATCCACATAATTTCTCTTCAGACAGATGCCGGCTTCCTCCTTCGCTCGGGTAATTCTTCTTCCTTTCCTCTTCTTAGTTGTATAAATACACATGCTCAAATGGATAATAAGCATGTTTAGATAATAAGCATGATAAACATAAACTTAAAATATGAAATCAACGAAGAGAAGGGGAACACTAGGAGGTCATCCTGATGTTTTGCAACGGCAACAATGCCATCTTCCATCCTTGTAAGTTGGGTTGACATGCTGGAAGTAGGGACTGCTCCCGGCGGTGTTGCTGGCCGGGCGAAGTCGCCTTGGGTGGCCGAGTCAGACCGTCGAGGGGGATGCAAATCAGGAACATGAAGGGAGACCAGGTCGGTGTTGCCATGGATGGTGTTGCTGGCCAAACGTGGATCCGCCATGGAAAGTGCAGACTGGTCGTCACCTAGAGTGGTGCTGGTCGTCACCTTGATGGGGCAGGACATGGTCGCCATGGCTGCTGGTCGGCCACCATGAATGCTGAAATTATGGTCCCATGTAGGGTATAATCCAAGTTCCATGAGATAGCAGCAGATAAAGATTGGATCTTTGGGGTTTTCCAATCGGATCAGTGGGGTAGATAGGAGATGCGGTCTGAAATTTGGTGGAAGGAAAAGAAGACATGCTGGTTTTGGGTGCGAAGAAGAAGAAGGTATGGGAAAGAGAAGGACGCCGGGGAAGAAGAATGACAGTTTTGTAAATATGGGATGACTCGATACGGTCGAGTTAAAAATAAATTACAAATAACTGTACTAGTGACATCCTTAAATTAGGATAATACAAATCAGTTAAAGAATATACTAATACTAGTAACTAAGTATTGAGTATGGTTAATAATTGAATTATTAAATGGTAAATGAAGGTTTTATTTGGGATATTTAATTGGAAATGTGAAGGAAAAGGACTTAATTGATTATATCACATTGATAATAAATTATCATTGGACTTACTAGAAATTAAATACTTAATGAAGTTCAGCATGATATATTTTATATCTTCAAAATGGATAGTTATACTAGTCATGTAGTTGCATGTAGGTTCATGCAAATAAAATTATACTAATGCATAATTTTATACCCTCATTCAGATTAGGGTTAGCGGATTGCAGTCAGACGAAATCTCAAGTCAGGTACGTATATTAGGTAGAACATCGTACTTTCCTTGTTGGTAGCCTAGGTCGGCCTGAGCCCAGATTCGACCACCATGCACCGAGGAAAATCAGGGGTCAAAGAATTGACTCAGTCCGACACGGGGTCGTATTATGTGCGTAAATTGTGTAATGCATCGACATTGTTTTAGAGTAGTGATAGCCGCCCCATAAAAAGGCTACGGTCGGGGTGAGCGAGGCACAGCGATTCCTCCATCACACTGGAGTGCAATGATAGCTTCCCCATAAAAAGGCTACGGCCGGGGTGTGTGAGGCACTGGCACTAGAATTGGTAGTGAGAGCTTCCCTACAAATGGGGTGTAGCAATCACCTGAGTGTAGTGATAGCCTCCCCATAAAAAGGCTATGGCCGGGGTGTGTGAGACACTGGCACTAGAGTTGGCAATGAGAGCTTCCCCATAAACGGGGTGTAGCAATCACCTGAGTGTAGTGATAGCCTCCCCATAAAAAGGCTACGGCCGGGGTGTGTGAGGCACTGGCACTAGAGTTGGCGGTGAGAGCTTCCCCAAAAATGGGGCGTAGCAATCACCTGAGTGTTGTGATAGCTTCGCCACAAAAAGGCTACGGCTGGGGTGTGCGAGGCACTGGCACTGGAGATATTAGTGGTAGCCTCCCCATAAAAGGGCTACGGCCGGGGTTTGCGGATCACAGCGGATACCTCCTCCGTATTGTTTTGGAGTATTGCGGAATCGCTCCACCGCATATTAAAATGAACATAGGGAAATAGTGGAGTGTACTTGACTTGTTTTATCTATTATACTACTTAGTGTTGTAATCACTCACGTGGAATTGCCTCCGCAGGTGTGTAGATACGAAATTAGGTGATTGACAAGCAGAGCATGGAGCAAAAAAATATGGGGTCTCCTTTTTTATTTATTTGAGAAATATGTGTGGCTACTGGGAAACGGTCCGAGACTATGGGATCTTTATATATGTTTTTGTTAGAAATGCTAGACATATTTGTTAAATTGTGAATAACACCTAGCCAACTAGGCCCACAATGTTGTGAAAAATGGTGAGTCGTTGCAACATCCATATTGCTATTGCTGCTAGCACTAGGTCCTTTGTTGTTGTTGCTACTGTTGGTATTGGGGCCTCTACTATTGCTGCTGGTGCTGTCCTCACTTCAAGGGCATGTGGCTGAATAGAGCCCCGCCTCACCACATGAGGCAACACAAGGAACTCCTGGTAAGCTCCATCCTGCTGGGAGGGTAAGGCCTGGAAGGTTTGTGCTCCTAGGGCATGTGGCACCACATGCGCAACACGAGGAACTTCATGTAAGGTCCATCTTGGTGGGAGGGTAAGGCTTGGAAGGTTTGTGTCTTGCTTTGGAAAGCACTGAATCTAACCCTTGGCAGTGTATATTGTCACAATATTGTTAGTCATCATCCACTGTAGCAAACCTTCATGATCTTGACCCCTATGTCTTTGCCACTTTCTACTAGTCTAACCACTACCCTTGGCCATATGATATCTCTCATGGGCGCTCTGCACCTCCAATTCCCTCATAATAACCTCTATCAAAGTAGTGCTTGCAAACGATGACACCACAAATTGGTTCTTCAATATCAACCCAGAAAAAATTTTCTCCTCTCTCTCTCTCTTTATTGCGAAGCTGGCGGATGGAAACCTCTCGAGAGTGAAGAATCTTGCCAGATACTTTACTACATTCATATCCTTCTACTTGAAGGCCTAAAACTCAATCTTCTTCTGACTTTAGACAGTCGAAGAGAAGTACTGAGCATAAAAGATATCCCTTAACTACGGTCATGTGATCCTCTTTGGTGGCATGCTCTGAAGATATGTGGAATGAGTAGACTTCCACCATGTGACTTGCATGTAAGCCCTATTAAGTTAACCTGACTGAAAACGTGAATATTGAGTTCAATACCAAACATGGGTGATATGAACAAAACCATTAAAAAATGCATGAAAATAAGCATTTGTCTCAGCTACTTGATAACCTGGACTCTTGGTAATTTAGAGTCTTGGTACCAACTTTGAATTATTGCATCTTAACTCAGTTTGGGAAATACAGTGACCACAAGAAGCATGTGAATACATGAACAAACCATTGGCGATCACTAGCACTGTCAGGATAGTAGCTTGAAACATGGAGTTTGGCCCTTGCCTAGGGGAGATGCACCAACGTATATGGCATAGTAATACTAAGCCATTATGTAAAGTTAAATAGAATTGCGTAAAAAAATGTTATGTCTAGGCCATTTGCTTCAACTTAACATGTGAAAATTAAGAAGTTTTAACATCATACTAAGAACATGATACTGATATTTTGATAACATGTTTAAAACTAATTTAATCAACGATTAATTCGCCTAAGATCACCAAACAAAGTTTCATAAAGTACCGCATATAATGAGTAAACAAGGACTTGATCAGCATGCAGCTCTGAGCTCCTAGATGCTCAACTAAAATTGTCCCATTGAACAATAATGATGATGTCATGCGGACAAAGAAGTCAAAAAACGCATCGTATGATGAATTATCAATGACCAATTTAATTAATTTCTCTCAAAATCTAATCAAACCTCATGATCTAAGAAATATGTAATCAATCTATTCTTAACATTAAGAACGTGATAATTCGAACATTCAGATTGAATAAATTAATAAGAGGTTGAAATGAATTCAATTAAACTATGTAGAGTTTTATTCTTCTCTAAAACAAAATAAAGGACTACTCCATCATAAAAATAGAAAACATTATAAAGAAAAACTACTTATTATGAAAGGAAAATTATTACAATAACTTGAATTACTTCTAAGCCAAGAGTTGAGATATCCCAAAAAATAAATGACCACCCCTTTATATAAAAGATGAGATGGTCATTAGATACATGAATTCAAAAAAGGTGTTTACAAATTGACATAGTCTACTTAATCTTGGTGTCCAATCAAGTTTGCAACTACTCGACTTGCTCAACTAAGCTTTAGGTAAGGCACCCCAAAATCATTAACATTCTTCCCTCTTTGAGCTTTGTGAACTCCTTGTAGTAACCATTAGGTGGGGCCAATTGCCATGACCTTTCAATTCCTAAGCTTAATTTCTTTCATCTTTCTCTACATTAAAACTCCAAAATTAAGCATATCTCATAAAATATTAATCAACTAGAATATAACGAGAAATATCACCTAATTAATAATATTTATACCCGGGAAATATAAAATCACATTAAAAACATGGGTAAATATTGTATACTTTAAACACTTAACATACCCCCTAACTTAAACTTTTGCACGTCCCGAGCAAAATATCATAACCAAGAAAAGTTTACAACACAAAAGTACTTAGTCCCCATTATGTTCTCATATGGTTATTTATCACTATCTGGAGGCAACAAGAAGTCAATAAAATCAAAAATACCCTTTCATCAATCATACCCAAAAGAAGGCTGTACATATATGTGTGTATGTGTGTAAGATAATCCTTTTGCTTATCCCTCTCATATGCAACAGGAAAACAACACTCTGGTTCATGTTAAAATATGTTTGCCATTCGCTCTCATCTCCACTAATGTAATCAGCTTTTTTTAATGTATATATGTATGCAACTGAGATAACTAGCTTTACTTTTTGACGCGGACCTCCATAATTACTGAGTTGCAAAGGCCCGGTTACTCACCAAAGTAGTCATTGCTCTAATTTTTTTTAACAATAGACAACTTTACCTTTGACGCGAACCCCCATAATTAATGAGTTACAAAGGCCCGGTTACTTAGCAAAGTAGAAAATATGCAAACATAGATAACAAGCTTCCCCTTTTGATGCAAACCCCCATAATTATTGAGTTACGAAGGCCCGGTTACTCAGCAAAGTAGTCATTGTTCCAATTTATTCATTTTTGTTTTTTTTAAAGAAGAAACTAAAATTGCTAGGACAAACCTAAAACAACCAGAGCAGTCATGCACATTCTTATGATTAAAGGATTTTTCCTATTTCAAAACATTCAATGAAATAATTTAAACCAAAGGATTGTGAAAATAATATAAGGTAGAGAGCCAACTCTCGAATGCAATCATTTACTTCAGTTCATCCCTCATATCAATTAATCAAATTTTCCCAAGAATGGTAAGACTAATTCACATGTATCTATCATTGAACCAAGAGACTAATATACTGTTGCATAATAAAATTTTTACACTATACTACAATATATATATATATATATTAAAACATGAGTCGAGCATGAACAATATGCACATAATTGAGGCATCCCCCAAACTTAAACTAAATATTGTCCTCCATGTTAGAAAAATAAAGAGAAGTGCAAGAGGACTCCCTCAACCAATAAGTCAGTGGTTAATTATCGTGAATGGTGAATTTAGACTTGACCCATGTTTTACAAGAAATCACTTTAGTTGCCTCCCAAGAAGCTCCTGGTTTAACATCTACAGCTAGACTATCTTGATAATCTCCTTCTTGACCACTTCTTTTGTGTTGGGGTTGAATCGTCGTTAGTGCTCTACATTCAGATTGCATCCATCCACTAAGTTAATCCTATGTATACAAAAGGATGGATCGATGCGATTATGTCTGCTATAGTCCAAGCAATAGCTGACTTGTGATCCTTTAGTATTTTAATTAGCTTCTCTTCTCGCAATATAGATAGTTCTAAAGAAATAATAACAGGAAGAATGACATTAGGCCCTGAGAAAGTATACTTGAGATGTTTTGGAAGTTGATTGAGCTCCAAAATAGGTGGTACTACAATTGATGACAACAATCTATGGAATAGTAGATCTAAGGTTTCCACAACTCTGAATCTCCTATGCAAGATTAAGTGTGAATCTAATACTTTAACAATATCTTCCACATCAGTATCTTCTTCACAAAGAGAATTTATAGCCTTATGTAATGAATCACTCAACTGATCCTCTTTGCACATTATTTTATCAAATAGTTCAATTCTAGAACAATCATGTGTTGTGTAAAACCCACGATTCGAGTTAGGGTTTTATATTCAGAACCGTTCGGGTCGACTGTTATTTTTGAGTTGAGTCAGTTTCGGGACACGTGTACCGAGCCGATGCCAGTCGCGTGTATGAGCTATGAGGGTCATGCGTACCCAAGTATATGTTAATAACGTCATGAACACAGCAGAACAGAATGAGTTATCAGATATATGAGAGTATGCCAGTCATTTTTTTATTATTTTTATATATAGTGGATCGTAGAATTAGTTTTGGGCCGTTATCCGCGTTAGGACGCATTACGGGTATTTTGGGTGGGTTGATAGTTCTAGAGCATATCATTATGATTTTTTTTGATGTTGTTTGATTTTACGGGATTTTTCCCGATTTTTATGAATTTTTTTAGGATTTAATACGACCTAGTTATTATACTTGACTCGAGCTAGAGACGAGTCAAGTCTTAATTACAAGTTTGCCACCCCAACCATCTCTTCTCCACCCCCGACCTTTCCTCCCCCAT
>JAURVB010013477.1:0-43777 GCA_033002965.1 Piper betle | reverse complement strand
AGGCGGGATTCGCAGTGGATCCATGAAAAGTGTGAGCAGTTACTGATTGTGTAAAGACCCGGAATATATATATATATATTCGACGCGGTGGGATCGAACGTTGGTATCCATGAATTTGTTTAAATTATTTACCCGCTACCCGGTTAATTATTAATTACCCGGTCAAGTGGAAAGTATTAGTTAACCGGTTAAGTATTTTTACCCGGTTAAGAAAACCATACCATTTAAGAGGTTGAGTGAAAAGGTTAAGTGAACCGTGTTAATTACCCAATTACGCGGTTAAAGGAATTATGGTGAAAGGGTGCTTCCACAAACCCTAGCCGTCATTTATTCTTTATAAAAGGAGAAGGGGTCGTTGAACCTAGGAAATACCAATGGATGATGGGTTGTGAGAATTTAATGAAGGGGTCGTTGAACTTAGGAAATACCAATGGATGATGGGGTGTGAGAATTTAATGAAGGGGTCGTTGAACCTAGGAAATACCAATGGATGATGGGGTATGAGAATTTAATGGAGGGAATGGTTGAAGTGTATATATATGCAGGAGGAGGGAGTATTTCATCCCTCATCTCCATCCCAGGCGACCTCCCCATTACTGTATTAGGGTTCACGGGTCATAGTCAGACGTAATCACAAATCAGGTACGTATAATAGATAGAACATCATACTTTCCTTGTTGGTAACCTAGGTCGGCCTGAGCCCAGATTCGACTACCATGCACCGAGTGCTATCGGGGTCAATGAATTGACTCAGTCCGACACTGGGTCGTGTTATGTACGTGAATTTTGTAATGCATCGACATTGTTTTGGAGTAGTGATAGCCGCCCAATAAAAAGGCTACGGCCGGGGTGAGTGAGGCACAGCGATTCCTCCATCGCACTAGAGTGCAGTGATTGCCGCCCCATAAAAAGGCTATGGCCGGGGTGTGTGAGGCACTGGCACTGAGTGCAGTGATAGCCGCCCCATAAAAGGCTACGGCCGGGGTGTGTGAGGCACTGGCACTAGAGTTGGCAGTGAGAGCTTCCCCACAAACGGGGCATAGCGATCACCTGAGTGCAGTGATAGCCGCCCCACAAAAAGGCTACGGCCGGGGTGTGCAAGGCATTAGCACTGGAGTGCAGTGATAGCCTCCCCATAAAAAGGCTACGGCCGGGGTGTGCGAGGCACTGGCACTAGAATTGGTAGTGAGAGCTTCCCCACAAACGGGGCATAGCAATCACCCGAGTGCAGTGATAGCTACCCCACAAAAAGGCTACGGCCGGGGTGTGCGAGGCACTGGCACTGGAGACGGTAGTGGTAGCCTCCCCACAAAAAAGGCTACGGCCGGGGTGTGCGGATCACAGCGGATACCTCCTCCGCATTGTTTTGGAGTATAGCGGAATCGCTCCACCGCATATTAAAATAAACATAAGGAAATAGTGGAATGTACTTGTCTTGTTTTATCTATTATACTACTTAGTGTTGTAATCACTAACGCGGAATTGCCTCCGCAGGTATGCAAATACGAGATTAGGAGATTGACATCCAGAGTATGGAGCAAAATAAATATGAGGACTCCTTTTTTTATTTAATTGAGAAATAAGTGTGGCTGCTGGGAAACGGTCCAAGACTGTGGGATCTTTATATATGTTTTTGTTAAATAAAAAATGTTGGTTATATTTACTTAATTGTGAGTAACACCTGGCCAGCTAGGCCCACAATATCGTGAAAAATGGCGGGTCGTTACAGAATGGCTACAACCCAAGTCAGTAACATATATCCGAAGTTTCCTTGGACTAGGAGGTTACTATCGGAAGTTCATTAAAGATTTCTCCTTGGTGGCATCGCCAATGACAAAGCTTACACGCAAGGGAGTCAAGTTCGAATTGAGTAACAAGTGTGAGGAGAGTTTCCAATCTTTGAAGAAGAGTTTAACTACTGCACCAATTTTGACTATACCGAATGGCAATGAAGGATTCATGGTCTTCAGTGATGCATCTCTAGTGGGGTTAGGATGTGTCCTTATGCAAGATGGTAAGGTGGTGGCTTACGCCTATCGCCAATTGAAGATTCACGAGCAAAATTATGCAACCCATGACTTGGAACTGGTAGTAGTTGTGTTTGCTCTAAAAATTTGGAGACATTATTTGTACGGAGCTCAGTTTGAGGTTTTCACCGACCACCAAAGTTTGAAGTTTATCTTAACCTAAAATGACCTTAACCTTCGACAGAGGCGGTGGATAGAATACTTAAAGGACTATGATTTCCAAATTTTATACCATCCGGGAAAAGCGAACGTTGTAGCCGACGCGTTAAGTCGGAAGGGCAAGGTGGACAAGGGTGAACAGCTAGCTAGACTTTGGGCTATGTCAGCTGAGGTGGTAGCTATAAAGCCAGTGGAATGAATTACAAGACTACTGGCCGGGGTGACATACAAGACACTAACATCTAGTCAATCATCTAATTCACTTATGCGATGGACAGAACTAGTGGGTCTCTAAGCCCATCAAGACAATCTTGTCAGATTCCTGCTCACATCTGCTAACGTCCGAATGTGGTATAAAATAAGACTTTATACCCATTATACCTTTGCTAGTACTACAACATTCCCTGCTCACATCTAACTAGGCAAGCAATCTGATATCATGATAACAATCCATATATGGCATGTCAACTTAACTAAGGCTAATTCCACACACTTCTAATAAGGTCCTGAATACACTGTTGTCCAAACAACTTATCAATAAGAATCTGCATGTAAGGAAAATAAACGGAAACATACCTGCCAGCTGGACTTGGAGCAGTCTTTGCACACACATCACCTATAAAAGTATCATACATCTTAATCGGCCGAGAGTGGCTCTGATACCAATGTTGTAACACCCCAAATCCGGTTCACACTCGTGAACCAAACCGGCATGTTACAGGCCCCGGTTAGGTCGGCTAACACGAACCTAACTCGTGCGGATCCAATCTCGGCGTCTTAAGATGAAGATACGATCTGTCATGAATGAATGCATGCACAAAATCCTAACATGGTACTACATGAATGACATGCAAATTAAATTTCACACCATCACAATTACGAGCAAAATCGATGAAAATTCTGAAGTAAAACTAACAGGGTCTCCCCTAAAAGTGCAATTATGGGCCCACCCTGTCAAAATAATATATATACAAATATGTCGGCATGCATTAACAATCACACAAAATCTAACATCTTATGAATTCATTCTGAAGCTCGGGTCTCAACCCACTACGCTTCCGCTGCTCAACTCTGATCATATTTTGCATTCTATTATCTTGTCTTAGCATTTCATTCACATCATATCATCATGCTCAAACATTTACTCATGTCATTCACAATATAATAACATAAGAATACAATATTAAACATTCAGAAATCTAACATGCGTGTGTGTAGAAGACCTCATTGCTCCTCCGTCCAAGCTGGCTCCTCCAACTCATGATTATTACCTACATATAGTATAAAAACACGTCAGTAACAAGTGTTACTGGTCCGGAAAATAAAATAACTATAACAAGCTGGCTATGAGAGCAAACTCTCATATGAAAGAAAACCATATACTTCCTCAAGAACACTCTGAAGGGCACTACTGAGGAGCCACTGGGCTGCAAACCCGGTAGCATCCCGAACTTACTGCTGCTGGTATTGTGCTACTCTCAGCACTTCTTTTTCAGTACTTCTCATGAAACTTTATCCTAAGCCCTCTCCTTACCTCCATATTTCTCCTGGCCTTGAGCACGAAGGCCGAGTACTCTCAGGCAGTCGCCTTTAGTACCCTTTGAACCACAAGTCCGGACATGCGCTGTACTAAACAGTACCCGTAAACCTCCACGTTCTCCGGGTGTGAGGAACTCAAACGCGGAGTTGTCAGGATCCCTCTGGAATGGAACAGTCCGCTGGCACTAATCCAGAGCCCGCTTTGACTGTCACGGCATCCTCTGCATGGTACGTGCAGTCGATTTCTCCATCTCTTGTCTCACAGAAACACGAAAACTATATATATATATAGGCTTAGGTAGGGAGTTACATAATAGGCCCGAAGGCAACTTTTGGTGGATCTTGTTTTCGAAATCAACCTCGAGGGATCTCATCCTCGAGGGGTTATTAATCCGGAAAATGTTCGATTAAATGGCCCGAGTTAAGTGGGATCCGATAAAACACCACTTAACCCGTCCTGCAGACAATAAATCAAACATACAATAGAAAAGATTAAAACAGACGAGTCCTAAACGGACCTGGTAGAAGCTCCAAGCGTGTCATCGCGCCTAGGCGGCGAGCTCCTACTCCGTACCTACACATCAAAACTAGATACTAACGCCCGCTAACTAAATGATGGATCAAACTCGTTATGATTAAACACGCTCACAATACAACATCTACCACAACAATCAACAATTATATAACAATAATTATGAAAGAAATTCTAACTCCTATTCATACCAATCTTATCGTGTTTTTCTAAGTTATGTCGTAATAACTTATCATGCTCTCATTAGATCACTTACTATTTATTCGCAATCACTCAAATCATACAATCATCCCTTCACTCATAATTAGGCATTACTCATGACGGTTAATCAAATCTAGCATACTGTGCTAACATTCATCATGACAACTAGTTAATTCTAACATGCTATGCTAACAATCATATTCAATTTTAAATAACTCAATCGGAGGTAATTATACCTCACGTCGTCGGCAATCGGCGACGGCTAGGGTTCCATCGCGCGTCTCGGAGGTCGAATTCGGCGCTCCTCGGCGTCCGACGTTCGATCGGGCTCCACTGGGTGAGCCCCGCGGAAGATCCGGTGAATTCCAATGAATTCCGAAAATTCCGGTTTTCCGGCACCTGCAGGCGGTTTTCCGGCGGCTTCCGGTGGTTTTCCGGCGACAATCGTCGGCGGCGTCTACTAGTCGGAAAGGGGTCGTGTTGGGTACCCTCGGAACCGGCTCGGCGAGCCCGACTCATCTACGAGGTCGACGCGGCCAACGGAGGTGGCAGCTCGCCGGAAAATGGCTAAAACAGGGCCGGCGGCGATGGGTCGCTAGATCCGGCCGGCCAGGGTGGCGATGGCCTCCGCTCCGGTCGGGGAAGGCCGCTAGGTGGTCGGTGGTGTTGAGGCGACCACTGGATGACGGCTGCGACGGTCGCCGGCGGCGGAATCGGCGACGCGACCAAAGGCAGTCGCGGCGCTAGGCGTGGCGATTCCGGCGTCGCGGCGGTCTGGCAGCGGCCGGGGCTGGTCGGGGTGGCACGGCGACGCCGTGGCGGGGCTAGGCAGGGTCGAGCGGCGACCGGGCGGCGGCGGCAATGGCGGTGGCGGCGACGCGCAGTGGCGGCGTCGCGGTAATGGTCGGGAAAGAAGTATGGGGGAGAAAAAGACTCGATGGCAAACTCGTAAATATTACTTGACTCGTCTCCGACTCGAGTCAAGTATAATAACTAAGTCGTATTAAATCCTAAAAAAATTCATAAAAATTGGGAAAAATCCCGTAAAATCAAACAAATACCAAACGTCGTAATGATATGCTCTAGAACTATCAACCCACCCGAAATGCCCGTAACGCATCCTAACGCAATAAACGGCCTAAAACTAATTCTACGATCCATTATATATAAAAATAATAAAGAAAATGACTGGCATACTCTCATATATCTGATAACTCATTCTGTTATGTTGTGTTCATGACGTTATCATCATATACTTGGGTACGCATGACCCTCATAGCTCATACACGCGACTGGCATCGGCTCGGTACACGTGTCCTGAAACTGACTCAACTCAAAAAATAACGGTCGACCCGACCGGTTCTAAATATAAAACCCTAACTCGAATCGTGGGTTTTACACTACTAGAGTTAAATAATAATACCAACTCGTAAATAACACCTGACTCGATACCGATTCGAGTTAAAAATAATATGTACAAGTAATAAATTTTTAAAAATAATTATTTTAATGGGTTACTAAATTATAGTCAGGACCAATCACTAGCGTCGAACCTAAATAAAATAATGAAAATAAATAAAGTTCGAAACTTTATTGTGTCAAATAAAATAAAATAATTATATTAATAATATTTTTGATTAATACAAATTATTTTAACTAATTTAATCTCACAACTTAATTAATTAATTTGCTATAAATAATAGTAGCGATTAAAAATTATAACCGTAAACAAAATCATCAAGATCGAGGTTAAGTAATTATCACCGCAAAGGAAAATTAAATACTTATTTATTAGTAATAATTATTTTATAAAATGATAAGTATTAATTATGATTTAGAATATTAATTTAAAATGTAAAGTAGGACTTAAATGATTATATCACATGAATAATTAATTACCTCACTAAATTTGTTGAGAATTTAATATTTAATATTTCTGAAATGTTACATGAAATTTTGTCAAAATTTTAATAATGATATATATATTAGACATTTAGTTGCATGCATTTCTACTTGAATAAGATTATACTTATGTATAATTTTGTATTCTCGTTCAGATTAGGATTATTGGTCATAGCTGCAAGTTCGAAATATCCAGGTCCGTATAATTATTTGAAATGTTTTATTTTCCCAAACTGGTATAATTGTATAAAATGTTGTATTTCCCAAACTGGTATAAGTATATGAAATGTTGTATTTTTCCAAACCGGTAGCCTTGTCGCCACTTAATCTCAGAATGAGCTGGGAGACAATTTCTAATCCAGAATGAAATGGGAGACCATGACTAATCTCAAAATGAATTGGGAGACCACCTAATATCAGAATGAGCTAGGAGACAATTTCTAATCTCAGAATGAACTAGGAGACCATGACTAATCTCAAAATGAATTGGGAGACCACCTAATCTCAGAATGAGCGGGGAGACAATTTCTAATCTTAGAATGAACTGGGAGACCTTGACTAATCTCAAAATGAATTAGGAGACCACCTAATCTCAGAATTAGCTAGGAGACAATTTGTAATATCAGAATGAACTGGGAGACCTTGACTAATCTCAAAATGAATTGGGAGACCACCTCATCTTAGAATGAGCTGGGAGACGATTTCTAATCTCAAAATAAGCTGGGAGACAACTTTTACTAATCTCAGAATGACTTGAGAGACAAATTACTAATCTCAGAATGACCTGAGAGATATTTACTAAAGACTTGTGTAATAATAATAATACAAACGAGTGAAATGATAATAGGGATTATATTGAATTGTTTCATTTAATTATGCGGCTTAGTGCTTTTATTACTAATGCATAATTGCCTCCACAGATGAGCAGCATTGGACTGAAGAATAGAAGTGTGGTTGGTGGTTCTTTTACGAACCTAGGTATGGTGAATCAATAATAAAAAAATTGGACTTCCTTATTATTCTCTTGTGTTATAAATTTGTCTATGGGAAACGGTGTGAGACTATGGGACAATTATTTTATATTTATGAGAACATGATTTATTGTTATGATTTATATTATATGTTGTGTGACTTAATTGTTGTATTGGAATTCATGTTCTGGAATGTTACATTTAAATTAACTATATTTCTAAGTAACACCTGGTCTAGTTCGGGTGGGTCGTTACAGATGGTATCAGAGCAACTTGGTTCTAATAGTATGAGAGCAACCTGGTTCCATATTAGATGGTGGGCTGGGCTAGGGACGTTGGTTAGGCTGCCGGTCATGGGCCAGAAAGGTCGTGGGCTGGGGCTAGCAACAGACTAGACTAGGGACGTTGGCCAGGCTATCGGTCACTGTCCAGAAAGGTTGTGGGCTGGGGTTAGCAACGGGCCAAATATAGGCAATTTGGGGATGAAATTTTTTAAGGTAGGTGGATTGTGAGATCCCTCAACTAAGTCCCACATCTAATACCCACTGGGAGAAAATCTTGTTTGTAAGTAAGAATGGATTATAGATCTTTAACTTGGGTTAACCATTTTAAAGAAATGACGTAGTCTCATTACGTTGCACTTTGGGCCGGGTCGTTATAGGTGGTATCATAGCACGGTTTCCCACTAGCTCACATTTTATGACTCATGTACCTTGTTGAAAAGTCCAATAATTATCTTTTCCTACTGTGTTGTGTTATTAATTGACAAATTCATTCGTTAAGAAACCTAAGTCATAACTAAAACAAAAAAATACTAATGAACCAGGATGGTTCGACGTTTTAGTTTGCAGGCACTCGTAGACTACAAAAACAAATCTGCACAGTCAAATTCGAACACATAGAATGTGCTGACCCAGATCCTAATGGACATACAAGGACTAGTGTAGGCTTTGGAAAATACAAATTCTGTGGTTCAAAATATTATTCAGCGGTTACCAGGAGTGGTAGCAGGGAATGGTGCCTCAAACTCGAAAGCAGGTCCCACAATCACCCCAGATGGTGGTCAGGGGAGTGCCCAAGTGTGGGCAGCAGCGAGTCCTAGAATCACCCTAGATGGTGGTCAGGGGAGAGCCCAAGGGCGGGCAGGGTTAGCAGACCCGGGCAACAAGGGGAGCACCCAAACCCAGTGCCACATGTAGTCCGACAAGTGGTGCCACCAGCGGTTGATGATAGTGACCGCTACACTGTGGAAAAATTTAGGAAGAATGGGCTGAGGTATTTATTGGAGGGATCGATCCGATGAAGGCAAAGAAATGGATTGACATTACCGGAAAAGCTTTTAGAGCTCTCTATCTGTGCCCCACCGCCATCAAGTGAGATTGGCAACATGCATGCTTCAAGAGGAAGCATCTTACTGGTGGAAATCCATGGAGAAAACCACTTTCCATCGACGTGAGATTTCCTCCATCACGTGGGCAGAATTTGTAGCAGCTTTCATTGGACAATATTTTCTAGAGCCAGTTGTCCAAAAGAAAGCATTGGGATTTGCCAATTTGGTTAAGGAGGAGAATTCAGTCCGAGAATATGCCAAGAAATTCTTACGGCTGGAGCGTTTTACAGCTAGGATTCTGGCAACTGATAAGGCGAGAGCTGAAAAATTCTTTGGAGGATTGAAGCCAGAATTGAGAGGTAAGATTGCTACAACACCAAGGAGTACGATAACTAAGTTGGTCGACTTAGCCACTACTCAAGAGATGGTGTTCGAGTATGACCGTGCACAGAAGTAAGGAAAGGTTACTTCTCAGCACAAGAATGCCAACCCTGTCAATAACCAAAATAGGTCAACCGGACACCAGCAACAGAACTACCGAGGGAACATAGAGGGGAACCTGAAAAGGAAGTTTGAGGATATCCCGTGGAGGCGGTGTCAAAATTGCAAAAAGATGCATTCAGGGAAATGCAAGGACTCCCATAGGTGCTTCAACTGTGGAAGAACGGGACACGTACAGCTGGAGTGCCGTCAATCTCTGACGCAACAACAGAAGCAGCTTGAGAAAGGGAAGGCACCAGCTCCGATTCTCTACCCAGCACCTGCACAACCGGCAGACAAAGGGAAGGAGAAGCTCTATGCAGTTGAAGTCAAGGAAGAAGAGGCAGATGAACACACTATCCAAGGTAAAATTCTAATTCAAGGAGTCATGGAGGATATTTTATTTGATTTGGGGTGTATACATTCATTCATATCATCTCAAATAGTCAAGAGGTTAGGACTCCAACCATCTCCCTTATCTAAGGCCTATAGAGTCACTACTTGCAACGGGAGACTGTGAAGTCACAACTTTAGGAGTGACCAACCTATCCTTAAATATACAAGGGAAACCCTATGTGTGCAACTCTATCATATATGGGGTAAAATGGTGTGATGTACTATTGGGAATGGACTGGTTGTCTACACACCAGGATTTTCTTGACTGTAATGGGAAGAGAGTGGTGACAAAACCATGTAATTGTGAGATGGGAGTCATTTTCAACAGGTCATCGCATGATCCATCTTCTTGTATCGTGTCGATTGGTGAGGCAGTCGAGTTATTTGGTGAGGGTTGTAAAGCCATTTTTGATAACTTAATGACCCGGCCATTTGTCACAACATTGTGGGCCTAGCTGGCCAGGTGTTACTCACAATTAATCAAATATGTCTAACAATTTTTTTTAACAAAAACATATATAAAGATCCCACAGTCTTAGACCGTTTCCTAGTAGCCACACTTATTTCTCAAATAAATAAAAAAGGAGTCCTCATATTTATTTTGCTCCATGCCCTGGTTGTCAATCACCTAATTTCGTATCTGCACACCTGCGGAGGCAATTCCACGTTAGTGATTTCAACATTAAGTAGTATAATAGACAAAACAAATCAAGTACATTCCACTATTTCCTTATTTTATTTTAGTATGCTGTGGAGCGATTCTGCTATACTCCAAAACAATGCGGAGGAGGTATCCACTGTGATCCGCACACCTCGGCCGTAGCCCTTTTGTGGGAAGGCTACCAGTACCGTCTCCAGTGCCAGTGCGTCGGACACCCCAGCCATAGCCTTTTTGTGGGGAAGCTATCACTGCACTCGGGTGATTGCTACTCCCCGTTTGTGGGGAAGCTCTCACTACCAATTCTAGCGTCAGTGCCTCGCACACCCCGGCGTAGCCTTTTTAAGGGGAGGCTATCATTGCACTCAGGTGAAAGCTGTGCCCCGTTTGTGGGGAAACTCTCACTGCCAACTCTAGTGCCAGTGCCTTACACACCCCGGCCATAGCCTTTTTATAAGGAGGCTATCACTGCACTCCAGTGCGATGGAGGAATCGCTGTGCCTCGCTCACCCCGGTCGTAGCCTTTTTATGGGGCGGCTATCACTACTCCAAAACAATGTCGATGCATTACACAATTTACGCACATAATACGACCCTGTGCCGGACTGAGGCAATTCTTTGACCCCGGTTTCACTCGGTGCATGGTGGTCGAATCTAGGCTCAGGCCGACCAAGGCTACCAATGAGGAAAATATGATGTTCTACCTATTATACATACCCGACTTGTGACTTCGTCTAATTGTGGCCCGTGAACCCTAATTTGAATGAGGGCATAAAATTATACATTAGTATAATTTTATTTTGCATGAACCTACATGCAACTTACATGACTAATATAGTATCAATTTTTAATGATGTAATTAGTTCATGTTAGTGTTCATTCCTTATTAAATTTTTAGCAATTCTAATGATAATTAATTTTAAATTATCCCCATCCAAATCCCCATTATCTAATTGATAATTTAATTATTAACATTATCATTTACAAAACAACTAAGCAATTGACAAGAACCCCATGCATAAGACGCTGGAGATCTAGCAACTTGGCAGGGCGTCTTCAACATACCTTGCAGGCAAGAATCCTAATGGAAACAAATAAGATGAGGGATGAAATACTCACACATTAATGTGGAGGTCGCCTGGGACGGAGATGAGGGATGAAATACTTCCTCCTCCTGCATATATATACACTTCAACCATTCCCTCCATTAAATTCTCATACCCCATCACCCATTGTTATTTCCTATGTTCAATGAGCCCCTTCATTAAATTCTCACACCCCATCATCCATTGGTATTTCCTAGGTTCGACGACCCCTTCATTAAATTCTCACACCCCATCATCCATTCTAAATAGGTATTTTCTAGGTGACCTTAAGTCGAACCATGACCGGTCGACTTGATAACCAACCATATTGGTTCATCTATATTTATTTCATAATATTTAGGTTCGAGTATTGTAATAATTTTCATGGTTCTTACAATCTCCCCACTGTGAGATCCAACAACTTAGTCCCACATGTAATACCTACTGGAGAAGATCCTGCTTATAAGTGGGAATGGACTAGAGATCTTTAACTTTCAGGGTACCCATTTTAAAGAAATGACTTAGCCCATTACGTTGCACTTTGGGCTGGGTCGTTACAAATGGTATCAGAGCCAGCTTGGTTCTGTTTTAGATGGTGGGATGGACTAGGGACGTTGGCTAGGCTGTAAAACCCGTGATTGGAGTCCGGGTTTTACGTTACCGAACCAGTCGGTTAGACCGTTGGTTCGAGTCGAGTCAGTTTCATGAACCGCGTGCTGAGTCGAGACCGGCCATGATTTATGAGCGATGAGAGTCAGGTGTACCTGAATATATGATGATAACGTCGAGAAGATGGTGAGAAATGAGTTATCAGAATATATGAAAGTATGCAGTATTTTTTCTTTCTATATGTTTGATCGAAGATATAGTTTTAGGCCGAATAACGCGTTAGGACGCATTGGATTATATTCGGGTGGGTTATTAGTTATAGAGCATGCCATTTAGATGTTGTTGTGTTTGTTTTATTTTATGTTATTTTTCCATATTTTTCTAGATTTTTTAGAATTTATTACGAACTAGTTATTATTTTGACTCGAGTCGGAATCGAGTCAATACTAAATTACGAGTTTGCCATTGAGAATTCTTCTTCTCCCTCCCGACCCTTCTTCCACCCAAACCCTCGCCGCCACTATGGTACGCTGCCGCCGCCACTGCCGACGCCGTGCTGCCGCCGATTGTCGCCACCCCGCCGGGTCGTGCCGCCACGACCGACCCTAGCCACCGTCTCGCCGCCACGACGCCGGAATCGCCCCACGTAACCATCTCGGCCGCCGCCACGTCGGGCCGGATTCCGCCGCCGTCCGGGCCACTCTGCCGCCGGTGTGACCCTGATGAGCACCCCTCGCTGTTGCCGACATTTCCCCCATCCTCCCGACCACCGTCCCGGCCGGAAAACCGCCGACACTCGCCGGAAAACCGCCGACACTCGCCGGAAAACCGCCGGAACTGCCGGAAAATTGGACTCGTGGGAAATTCGCCGGATCATCCGCCGAACGCACCCAGTCCAATCTGATCGGACTTCAGACGCCGCTAGGTGCCGAATTCGAGTTTTGAGCCGCGAAACGGAAACCCTAGCCGTCGCCGATTATCGACGACGCGAGGTATAATTTATTTTAACTTAATTAATTGAAAGTATTGATTATTAGAATTTGCATGCTATGATTGATGAATTGTGCATTGTAATTACTTGTATAAATGTGGATTTGATTTAGAATAAAATATGAAATTTGTGGAATTGTGTGGTGTTAAAAATAGAAGTTATGAAACTAATTAGGGTTATTAGGTAATGATCATGATCTAATGCAAACTAGCCTAAGTAGACTTGCTAGAATTGATATAGGTTAATGTGTGTTGATTGATGCGTGATTGTGTTGATTGTACGTGCATGCTATAGGATGTGTGATTCATCATGCGGGCGTTAGTATTTAGTTTGATTGTGTAGGTACGGTGTAGGAGCTCGCCGCCTAGGCGCGTGGACCCGTTTGGAGCTTCTACCAGGTCCGTTTAGGACTCGTTCTCTGATATACGCTACTCTCTTGTGTATTTGATTTATTATGTGCAGGAAGAGTTAAGTGGCGTTTTATCGAATCCCACTTAACTCGGGCCATTTAGCCAACGATTTTCCGGATTAATAACCCTCGAGGATGAGATCCCTCGAGTTTGTTTTCGAACTTCAGATCCAGCTCACGTTGCCTTCGGGCCTATTGTATAAATCCCAACCCAGACCTATATATATGTATAGTTTTCGTGTTTTGGTGAGAGACTGAATGAGGGAAATCCGACTACCGTGCTACGCGAGCGGGCACGTGTGTGTCGACAGTGGGCTCTGGAATGGTGTGCGGGCCGTTTCATTCCCGAGGGATCCTGACAACTCCACCTTTGAGTTCCTCAAACCCGGAGAAGTGTGGAGGTTCACGGCAACTGCATTGCAGCGCATGTCTAGACTTGTGGTTTCAAAGGGTACTGAAGGCGACTGCCTGAGAGTACTCGGCCTTCGTGCTCAAGGCCAGGAGTAATATGGAAGGTGCAGAGGGCGGAAAGGAATGAGATTTGACGCGAGAAGCAATAGAGAAATGGCCGAGGCATGAGAATGTGAAAGATAGGGAGCGCTGTCGACCCGAGGGCGACGGCTCCCGTATGTGCCCTGATGAGAGTTCTTGAGGAAGTATATGGTTTTCATTCAACAGGAGAGTTTGCTCTCCTGTGCCAGATTGATATTAGTTATTTTTCGGGCCGGTAACACTCGTTACTGACGGTTTTTCTATATATATGTAGGTGAGGAATGCGAGCGATGAAAGCTGTCGGGACTGCGGAGGAGCAGCACAGAACCGTGCACACATGTACCTGCCGCGTGTAACGTATAATGACGGTGTGTTATTGCTACGTGAATGATAATTTTGATGTGTTTGCTTGAGTGAATTACTTGTGATGAAACGAACTAATGAATATGAATGAGTAGGGAGCCTTGGAGTTTAGACTCGGCTCAGGTAAAAAGAATGAGATAATGATTGTATGTCACGGTAGATTATTATGTGTTATCGTATTTTTATAAAATAGTATATATTTTCCTTTGGTTTTGCATTTATTATTTTGTCTTGTTTTTGCTTGTACATCATAGCATGCATGTAGGACTCCGTTAGAACCCGATCGTTCCCATTCATACATTTAATATTTGCATCTCCATCCTGACACGCCGAGAGTAGATCCTGGTCGGCTTAACCGAATCTAGTAGATTAACGAACGGTTCGGTCGCCGGTGACATTTCTGGTTCAGTTCACGGGTGAGCCAAAATGGGGTGGGTCGTTACAAATGGTATCAGAGCCGACCTGGTTCCGTGTTAGATGGTGCGATGGACTAGGGACGTTGGCTAGGCTGCCAGTCACAGGCCAAAAAAGGTCGTGGGCTGGGGTTAGCAACGGGCCAAGACTAGAAATGTTGGCTAGGCTAGCGGTCACGGGCCAGAAAGGACGTGGGCTGGGGCTAGGAACAGGCCAAGAATAGGCATTTCGGGGACGAAATTTCCTAAGGTGGGTGGATTGTGAGATCCCTTAACTTAGTCCCACATCAAATACCTACTGGGAGATGATCCTGTTTATAAGTAGGAATGGACTAGAGATCTTTAACTTCCAGGGTACCCATTTTAAAGAAACGACTTAGCCCATTACGTTGCACATTGGACTGGGTCGTTACACCCGCTTAGAAATATTTCGTCACTGAAATATTATAACAGCAAGATGATAAGCATGATTAATTATATCTTCAGGATCTCAGGCTGCTCCTGTTGTTGCTCTAGGGGCGGACGACACTCATTTTACAGGTGTCATGTCCTTCTGCAATTGTAGCACCGACGGGGCTCACTGCATAACCCTGAATGCATCTTGTTGCCATTTTTACATAGTCGAGACAGAATCTCCTAAAACTTCCTTTTGCGGTTCCCATCGACATTTTGTTATGGTTCATTAAAATTTTTTATTTTTCAATGATTACTACGGTTTGTTAGTGAGTCCACTTATTCCCTAATGACATATCCCAATGGACAAACATAAATATTGGACTCTTCAAGTAGGGACTTGAGTCATAAGATGTGAGCCGGCCATTTGTCACAACATTGTGGGCCTAGCTGGCCAAGTGACACACAATTAAGCAAATATGTCTAACATTTTTTTTAAACAACAACATATATAAAGATCCCATAGTCTTAGACTGTTTCCCAGTAGCAACACTTATTTCTCAAATAAATAATAAAAGGAGTCCTCATATTTATTTTACTCCATGCTCTGGTTGTCAATCACCTAATTTCGTATCTGCACACCTGGAGAGGCAATTCCACGTTAGTGATTACAACACTAACTAGTATAATAGATTAAAAAAGTCAAGTACATTCCACTATTTCCCTATGTTCATTTTAATATGCGGTGGAGTGATTCCGCTATACTCCAAAGCAATGCGGAGGAGGTATCCGCTGTGATCCACACACCCTGGCCGTAGTAAGTGTGTGGAGAGTTTCCAGTCTCTAATGAAGAGTTTAACAACGGCACTAGTCTTGACCCTACCAAGTGGTAATAAAGGATTCGTAGTCTTCAGTGATGCATCTCGGTTGGGTTTAGGATGCGTCCTTATTGAAGATGGTAAGGTGGTGGCCCTAAATATTTGGAGACACAACTTGTATGGAGCCCAGTTCGAAGTCTTCACTAACCACGAGAGTTGTAAAACCCACGATTCGAGTTAGGGTTTTATATTCAGAACCGGTCGGGTCGACCGTTATTTTTCGAGTTGAGTCAGTTTCAGGACACGTGTACCGAGCCGACGCCGGTCGCGTGTATGAGCTATGAGGGTCATGCGTACCCAAGTATATGATGATAACGTCATGAACACAGCAGAACAGAATGAGTTATCAGAATATATGAGAGTATGCCAGTCATTTTTTTTATTTTTATATATAGTGGATCGTAGAATTAGTTTTAGGCCGTTTACCGCGTTAGGACGCGTTACGGGCAGTTTGGGTGGGTTGATAGTTCTAGAGCATATCATTATAATTTTTTTTGGTGTTGTTTGATTTTACGGGATTTTTCCCGATTTTTATGAATTTTTTTAGGATTTAATACGACTTAGTTATTATACTTGACTCGAGCCGGAGACGAGTCAAGTATTATTTACGAGTTTGCCACCCACTTTCTTCACCCCCGACCTTTTCTTCCCCACGCCCAAACCCTCGTGCCGCGCCGCCCCTGTTCGCGCGCCACCGCCGCCGCTGTCGGCGCCGCCCGGCCGTCGATCGACGCCGCCCAGCCCGGCCACGGCGTCGCCCTGCCGCCCCGACCAGGTCCGGCCCCCATCGGACCGCCGCGACGCGAGGAAGCCACGCCGCGACGCCGCGGCCGCGTTGCGGTCGCGTCGCCGATTCCGCCGCCGGCGACCGTCGCCGCCGCGATCGGGTCGGTCGCCTCGGCGCCCTCAGACCACCCAGCGACCTTCCCCGACCGGAACGGAGGCCATCGCCGCCGTGGCCGGCCGGATCTAGCGACCCATCGCCGCCGCCTCTGTTTTGCCATTTTCCGGCGAGCCGCCACCTCCGTTGGCCATGTTGAGGTCATAGATGAGTCGGGCTCGCCGAGCCGGTTCCGAGGGTACCCAACACGACCCCTTTCCGACTAGTAGACGCCGCCGGCGATTGTCGCCGGAAAACCACCGGAAGTCGCCGGAAAACCGCCAGTAGCTGCCGGAAAACCGCCGAAAAATCGGAATTTCTGGAATTCGCTGGAATTCACCGGATCTTCCGCGGGGCTCACCCAGTTGGAGCCCGATCGAGCTTCGGACGCCGATGAGCGCCGAATTTGAGCTCCGAGACGCGCGACGGAACCCTAGCCGTCGCCGATTGCCGACGACGTGAGGTATAATTACCTCCGATTTGATTTATTTAAAATTGATGATAATTGTTAGCATAGCATGCTAGGATTGATTAATTATCATGATTAATGTCTTGAGTCATGAATGAAGTAATGATATGTATGATGAGATTGATTGTGAATGAATAGTAAGTGATCTAATGAGATAGATCGAGTTGAGCATGATAAGTGATCATGATGTAACTTAGAAAAACAGAATAAAATTGGTATGAATAGGATGAGTTAGGATTATTTACTTTTATGATTATTTGATTGGTTATGGTTGATGTATGATGATCGTGTGTGTGTGATGTCATTGAGTTTGATGCATCATTTAGTTAGCGGGCGTTAGTATTTAGTTTTGATGTGTAGGTACGGAGTAGGAGCTCGCCGCCTAGGCGCGATGACACGCTTGGAGCTTCTACCAGGTCCGTTTAGGACTCGTCTTGTTTTACGCTCTTCCATTGTATGTTTATTTTATTATTGCAGGGCGGGTTAAGTGGCGTTTTATCGGATCCCACTTAACTCGGGCCATTTAATCGAATATTTTCCGGATTAATAACCCCTCGAGGATGAGATCCCTCGAGGATGATTTCGAAAACAAGATCCACCACAAGTTGCCTTCGGGCCTATTATATGAATCCCTTCCCAGGCCTATATATATAGTTTTATCGAGTTTTCAGTGAGACGAGAGATGGAGAAACCGACTGCACGTACCATGCAGAGGATGCCGTGACAGTCAAAGCGGGCTCTGGATTAGTGCCAGCGGACTGTTCCATTCCCGAGGGATCCTGACAACTCCGCGTTTGAGTTCCTCACACCCGGAGAACGTGGAGGTTTACGGGTACTGTTTAGTACAGCGCATGTCCGGACTTGTGGTTCAAAGGGTACTAAAGGCGACTGCCTGAGAGTACTCGGCCTTCGTGCTCAAGGCCAGGAGAGATATGGAGGTAAGGAGAGGGCTTAGGATAAAGTTTCATGAGAAGTACTGAAAAAGAAGTGCTGAGAGTAGCACAGTACCAGACAGCAGTAAGTTCGGGATGCTACCGGGTCTGCAGCCCAGTGGCTCCTCAGTAGTGCCCTTCAGAGTGTTCTTGAGGAAGTATATGGTTTTCTTTCAGATGAGAGTTTGCTCTCATAGCCAGTTTGTTATAGTTATTTTATTTTCCGGACCAGTAACGCTTGTTACTGACGTTTTTCTTATATATATGTAGGTGATAAGCACGAGATGGATGAGCCAGCTTGGACGGAGGAGCAATGAGGTCTTGTGCACACACATGTTAGATTTCTGAATGTTTAATATTGTATTATTATGTTATTATTTTGTGAATGATATGATTAAATGTTTGAGGCATGATAGGATATGATGTGAATGAAATGCTAAGACACGATGAACAGAATGCAAGATATGATCAGAGTAGCGCAGCAGAAGTATGATGGGTTGAGACCCAAGCTTCAGAATGAATATATAGTATGATTAGATTCTGTGTGAATGAAATTGTTGATATATGTTATATATATTTGTATATGTATTATTTTGACAGGGTGGCCCCTAATTGCATTTTTAGGGGAAACTCTGTCAGTTATATTTCAAAATTTTCATTAATTTTTATCGGGATTGTGTTGGTGTGTAATTTGATTTGCATGTCATTCATGTAGTACCATGTTAGGATTTTGTGCATTTATCCATGCATGACGAGTCGTATCTTCATCTTAAGACGCCGAGATTGGATCCGCATGAGTTAGGTTCGGGTTAGCCGACCTAACCGGGGCCTGTAACATGCCGGTTCGGTTCACGAGCGTGAACCGGATTTGGGGTGTTACAAGATTGGTATCAGAGCCACTCTCGGCCGATTAAGATGTATGATACTTTTATAGGTGATGTGTGTGCAAAGACTGCTCCAAGTCCAGCTGGCAGGTATGTTTCTGTTTATTTTCCTTACATGCAGATTCTTATTGATAAGTTGTTTGGACAACTGTGTATTAAGGACCTTATTAGAAGTGTGTGGAATTAGCCTTAGTTAAGTTGACATGCCATATATGGATTGTTATCATGATATCAGATTGCTTGCCCAGTTAGATGTGAGCAGGGAATGTTGTAGTACTGGCAAAGGTATAATAGGTATAAAGTCTTATTCTATACCAGATTCGGACGTTAGCAGATGTGAGCAGGAATCTGACAAGATTGTCTGGATGGGCTTAGAGACCCACTAGTTCTGTCCATCGCATAAGTGAATTAGATGATTGACCAGATGTTAGTGTCTTGCATGTCACCACATTAGTCCTGTTTCCATGGGACATGGTGTACATGATAGGAATGAGTTAAAAAAAAGAAAAGAAAAAAAGGGTAATAATAAGGAGCTTGAAGTATAGAGATATTAGCAAGTTAGTTGGCACAGGAGATGAGCCACTTCCAGGAGATAGTGATGAATGAGGATGAGTAGTGTGGTGGATCGACAGTTTGATTAGCACTTCACCACATCCGCCTCTTCCACTAGTTTATGACCAATGGGCAGAAGTTTTGACTTCCTTTTGCCAGACATAGGTCTTGATATGACGAGGAAAAGATCAGGACTACCATTGCCTGTGAGATTAGTTATTTGACCAGATTCTACCAGAGATAAGGTGCCAGACCAGTGATTGTTGTGTGAGGGCCAGTTAACACTAATGGAAGCAGCCACTCAGATTTTAGGAGATTAGAGTGGGTCTGGCATAGGTTTACCATCATATGTGTCAGCACCATGATCCAAACCCCTCCGGATCAGACACACATGACTAGACAACCTAAGCCGAGTTGTTAGCAGCCAAGATTTGTCAGAGATAGTAGAGAGGATTTATGATGTATACGATTAAGATCAGATTTTTAGTATCTAGATAGGATTGTGCCCGACAGGAGTTGCACAACCGCCGACCGAGTGCAAACCGCCGACCGAGTGCACAACCGCCGACCGAGTGCACAACCACAGGTCCCAGGATTCCCTGTTTACCTTGCATCAGATACCACATGTGAGAATGAGGGGAGCACCTATTGAGAGTTCTTGAGCGGTGTGAATAGTTTGCACGAGATTTAGCCTCCTTTCCTATAGCCCAGAGATGTTAGACAGAGTGGAGTTTTCACTTGAGAATTTCCACTCACCCCTCTAGTATATATAAGTTCTACCATCAGTTTATCCAGATGATTGAGATGAGTATACATTGACCAAAGCACATGCCACAGACCAGATGCAGGCTCTACAGTCCCATGCAGAGTATGTTATCATACTCCTTGAGACACACTGTGTATGTACAGGTGTTCTCGCCTCCTTTCAGCAGTAGTTAGTGGTTGTATAGATAGTCACCTGAGCCATAGTATGCAGTAGAAGTCATAGCAGCTATCCTTGTTCTCTTATAGAACAGAGTGAGATATTTGACTCAGGACCGAGTCAACTAGGACCCAGTGAGCGGTCCAGTTCCTTATACAGGGACACTTGAGAGTTGGATCTAGACTGGCGACAGTGAGCCGTGCAGCTCATTAGCCTATAGACTCGTACCTAGCAGGAGACTCATAGCACACCTTAGGATGGTTGTAGGACCTAGGATTGAGTTTCCTGGGAGTATATGTAGGTGACTTTTCACATAGATGAGGATTAGAGGGACATGGGTAGATGTTAGTAGGTAGGTCTTACCCTCGACGTAGTTTTTCCAGACATAGCCCAGATTAGAACCTTGCGATACTCTAGAGTATTTGCTTGACCAACCTAGTAGGCCCTTAGGGGTGATCTAGGTTTTCCCGCCGAGTTAGCAGTAGGGATCAGAACAGAAGAGCATGATGATGGTAATGTCAAAACATGCACAGACAACTTAGAAACAGAATGTTGATATTGACAGGATCATAAGCAGAACTCACCATGACGGCGCAGCTATCAGTGAGGATGTATATGACTGTCGAAGCAGTAGAGGATACAACTGATGTGTATCCCAGCTTCCAGGAACTAGTTTCAGCAGAACCACCTTGAGTTAAAATTTCGAGGACGAAATTTTTATAAAGAGGGAAGATTGTAAAACCCACGATTCGAGTTAGGGTTTTATATTTAGAACCGGTCGGGTCGACCATTATTTTTCGAGTTGAGTCAGTTTCAGGACACGTGTACCGAGCCGACGCCGGTCGCGTGTATGAGCTATGAGGGTCATGCGTACCCAAGTATATGATGATAACGTCATGAACACAGCAGAACAGAATGAGTTATCAGAATATATGAGAGTATGCCAGTGATTTTTTTATTTTATATATATAATGGATCGTAGAATTAGTTTTAGGCCGTTTACCGCATTAGGACGCGTTACGGGCATTTTGGGTAGGTTGATAGTTCTAGAGCATATCATTATGATTTTTTTTTGTGTTATTTGATTTTACGGGATTTTTCTCGATTTTTATGAATTTTTTTAGGATTTAATATGACTTAGTTATTATACTTGACTCGAGCCGGAGACGAGTCAAGTCTTAATTACAAGTTTGCCACCCAACCTATCTTCTCCGCCCCGACCTTTTCTCCCCACGCCCAAACCCTCGTGCTGCGCCGCCCCTGTTCACGCGCCACCGCCACCGCGTCGGCGCCGCCCGGCCGTCGACCGACGCCGCCCAGCTCGGCGACGACGTCGCCCTGCCGCCCCGACTAGGTCCGGCCCTCATCGGACCGCCGCGACTCGAGGAAGCCACGCCGCGACGCCGCGCCTGTGTTGCACTTCCGTCGCCGATTCCGCCGCCGGCGACCAGTCGCCGCCGCGATCTGGTCGGTCGCCTCAGCACCCTCACCCTTCCAGCGACCTTCCCCGACTGGAACGGAGGCCATAGCCGCCGTGGTTGGCCGGATCTAGCGTCCCATCGCCGCCGGCTCTGTTTTGCCGTTTTCCGGCGAGCCGCCGCCTCCATTGGCCACGCTGAGGTCATAGATGAGTCGGGGTCACCGAGCCGGTTCCGAGGGTACCCAACACGACCCCTTTCCGACCAGTAGACGCCGCCGGCGATTGTCGCCGGAAAACCACCGGAAGTCGCCGGAAAACCGCCGGAAAAATCGGAATTTCTGGGATTCGCCGGAATTCACCGGATCTTCCGCGGGGCTCACCCAGTGGAGCCCGATCGAGCTTCGGACGTCGATGAGCGCCAAATTTGAGCTCCGAGACGCGCGACGGAACCCTAGCCGTCGCCGATTGCCGACGATGTGAGGTATAATTACCTCCGATTGATTTATTTAAAATTGATGATAATTGTTAGCATAACATGCTAGGGTTGATTAATTATCATGATTAATGTCTTGATCATGAATAAAGTAAAGATGTGCATGATGAGATTGTTAGTGAATGAATAGTAAGTGATCTAATGAGATAGATCGAGTCTCAGCATGATAAGTGATCATGAGATAACTTAGAAAAACACAGTAAAATTGGTATGAATAGGACGAGTTAGGATTATTTACTTTTATGATTATTTGAGTGGTCATTGTGATGGATGATGATGGTGTTGTGTGTGATTCATTGATTTTGATGCATCATGTAGTTAGTGGGCGTTAGTATTTAGTTTTGATGTGTAGGTACGGAGTAGGAGCTCGCCGCCTAGGCGCGATGACACGCTTGGAGCTTCTACCAGGTCCGTTTAGGACTCGTCTGTTTTACGTCTTTCTATTGTATGTTTGATTTATTGCCTGCAGGACGGGTTAAGTGGCGTTTTATCGGATCCCACTTAACTCGGGCCATTTAACCGAACATTTTCCGGATTAATAACCCCTCGAGGATGAGATCCCTCGAGGATGATTTCGAAAACAAGATCCACCACAAGTTGCCTTCGGGCCTATTATGTAACTCCCTACCCAGCCCTATATATATGTAGTTTTCGCGTTTTCAGTGAGACGAGAGATGGAGAAATCGACTGCACGTACCATGCAGAGGATGCCGTGACAGTCAAAGCGGGCTCTGGATTAGTGCCAGCGGACTGTTCCATTCCCGAGGGATCCTGACAACTCCGCGTTTGAGTTCCTCACACCCGGAGAACGTGGAGGTTTACGGGTACTGTTTAGTACAGCGCATGTCCGGACTTGTGGTTCAAAGGGTACTAAAGGCGACTGCCTAAGAGTACTCGGCCTTCGTGCTCAAGGCCAGGAGAAATATGGAGGTAAGGAGAGGGCTTAGGATAAAGTTTCACGAGAAGTACTGAAAAAGAAGTGCCGAGAGCGGCATAGTACCAGCAGCAGTAAGTTCGGGATGCTACCGGGTCTGCAGCCCAGTGGCTCCTCAGTAGTGCCCTTCAGAGTGTTCACGTGGAGTATATGCTGTTTTCTTTCATATGAGAGTTTGCTCTCATAGCCAGTTTGTTATAGTTATTTTATTTTCCGGACCAGTAACACTTGTTACTGACGTGTTTTTATACTATATGTAGGTAATAATCACGAGTTGGAGGAGCCAGCTTGGACGGAGGAGCAATGAGGTCTTGTACACACACATGTTAGATTTCTGAATGTTTAATATTGTATTATTATGTTATTATATTGTGAATGACATGATTAAATGTTTGAGCATGATGATATGATGTGAATGAAATGCTAAGACACGATAACAGAATGCAACATATGATCAGAGTTGAGCAGCGGAAGCGTAGTGGGTTGAGACCCAAGCTTCAGAATGAATTCATAATATGTTAGATTTTGTGTGAATGAAATCATGGATGCATGTGTATATATTTATATATATATATATATATATATTATTTTGACAGGGTGGGCCCATAATTGCACTTTTAGGGGAGACCCTGACGGTTTTATTTCAGGATTTTTACCGTAATTGTAATGATGTGAAAATTGGTTGCATGTCATCCATGTAGTATCATGTTAGGGTTTTATGAATTTATCCATGCATGACAAGTCGTATCTACATCTTAAGACGCTGAGATTGGATCCGTATGAGTTAGGTTCGGGTTAGCCGACCTAACCGGGGGTGGTAACATGCCGGTTCGGTTCACGAGTGTGAACCGGATTTGGGGTGTTACAACTTGTATGGAGCCCAGTTCGAAGTCTTTACTAACCACGAGAGTTTGAAGTATATCTTCACCCACAATGACCTTAACCTTTGACAGGGGTGGTGGATAGAATATTTGAAGGACTATGACTTCCAAATCTTATACCATCTAGGGAAAGCGAATGTGGTAGCCGACGTGTTGAGTCAGAAGGGCAAAGTGGACAAAAGTCAGCAGCTAGCTAGACTTTAGCCCATGTCAGTAGAAGTGGTAGCTATCAACCCCGTGGAGCAACTAACAGGATTACTGGCAAATTTGGTTGTTTCCAATGATTTAGTTGATCGTGTTAAGCTAGAACAAATGGGTGATGAGGAGCTGAATGAAATGTTGGACAAGATTCCTGACATTGTACCTGATTCTGGTAGTGTGATCAGATTTAGAGTAAGGTTGTGTGTACCCAAGGATAGTGCACTGAGGCGGAATATCTTGGAGGAGGCTCATCACTCAAAGTTCTCGATACACCCTAAAGTTACTAAAATGTATTAGGATTTAAACCGAACCTCCTGGTGGATTGGGATGAAGAGGGATGTTGTGGATTTTGTCTCCTAGTGTCAAACTTGCCAACAGATTAAAGCCCAACATCAACTACCTGGAGGACTATTGCAACCTTTAGAAATACCAACGTGGAAATGGGAGTGTGTCACATTTGATTTTATTTCAAAGCTCCCAAGAACTCAAAAGAAGCATGACTCCATATGGGTAGTTGTGGACCGACTAACTAAGGTAGCTCATTTCATCGCCAAGAAATCAATGAGAATGATGGAATACCTGGCAGAATTATATGTTGACAATATTGTCAAATTGCATGGGATTCCAAAGGCGATAGTCTCCGACCGCGATCCCCTATTCACCTGACATTTTTGGGAAGCTTTCCAAAAAGCCATTGGAACTCAAATTAAGTTGAGTACAGCATATCATCCCCAAACTGATGGTCAGAGTGAGAGGACTATTCAAACCTTGGAATATTTGTTAAGAGCTTGCATTCTTGACTGGGGAGGTGACTGGGAGAAACACTTAGCCTTGGCTGAATTCACCTACAATAACTCTTACCAGGTCAGTATAGGGATGGCACCATTTGAAGTCTTATATGGTAGGCCCTGTAGATCTCCATCGTGCTGGCTGGAGTCTATCAAAGCAGTTATAGTCGGGCCGAAGATGGTGAGGGAAGCAACTGAAAAGGTGAAACTCATTCAGCAAAGACTTAAGGCAGCTCAGGATCGACAAAAGAGCTATGCTGATACTCGAAGGAAGGACCTAGAGTTCCAAGTTGGGGAGTTTGTGTACCTAAAGACATCTCCTACGAAGGGGGGATCAGATTTAAAATATCAGGAAAGTTGAAGCCAAGATTCATAGGACCGTTTCCAATCCTAAATCGAGTTGGGAATTGTGCATGTAGATTAGCTTTGCCACCAAGCCTAGCTGGAGTACACAATGTTTTCCATGTGTCAATGCTAAAGAACTACGTATGAGATGAGGATCATATCATAACAAATTTTGAAGACTTAAAGCAACAATCAAATTTAACCTACGAGAAAAAGCCGATCCGCATCCTGGCAAGAGAAATAAAGACACTCAAGAACAAGGAAATTCTTTGGTAAAAGTATTGTGGAAAAATCAGGGGTCAGAAGAAGCTACATGGGAGACTGAACAAGAAATGGCAAGGAAATACCCTAGCCTGTTTGTGGCATAGAAGTTTTATATTTGTTCTGTTGCCTGTTATGATATTTCAGGGACGAAATATTACCAAGTTGGGGAGATTGTAAAGACCGTGAAAAAGAAAAGGACGCGAACGCTGTACAGGAAGAACCGAATGTGTTATATAAAATACCAAGTTAATTCTACCTGGTTAATTATTATATTTTATTATTTATCTGGTTACCGGGTTAAATGAAATACGGGTGTTTTCACATACCCTAGCCGTCATTTCATTTTATTTTATGAAGGGTGTCCTGCACCCTAGCCTTCATTCGCATTTTCTTCTCCTCTTCCTTACCGGCATGTCTTCTTCCTTGCTTAGGTATTCTTCTTATCACCCTCTACTTAATTTTCTTGCATGCATATTTTAATTTGATAATAAGCTTTATAATATTGAGGATTAAAGTTTAAAATCAACAAGAAAGAAACTAAACATGACTGTTGGCCGACAAGTCCCCTGTTTCGGCGAGATGGGCAAGCACAGGCAAAGTTTCACCAGGAATCAGTGGCGACAGTCATTTCGACATCAGAAGATGATCCTACTCTCTTCATCGATTAGTGTAGGGTCAATCTCATGTGTGTGGATGCCGGTCTGGGGTGGTAAATGGCCAAAAACAGAGGAGGGCGGTAAAAACAAAGGCAACGAAGGTAGTGGAGAAATCTGACCGTCCTGGGTGGCGACAGGCTCCAATCTTGCCGGGGAAGGTCGATAGGGGGTCGAGAGTGTCTAGACAACCTCCCCATTGATGTGGCGACGGTTGCCGGCGGTGGAATTGGCGATGCAAGCGCGCCGCTTGGCAGGCGATGCATGCGTCGCCGAGGCTAGAAGGCGGCCAGAGTTAGCCGGGGTGACACCGCAATGGCATGGCAAGGCTGGGCGGCGAAGATTGACGGCTGTTGGAGACGATCGCCGGCGGCGGCTGCTGTCGAGAACAGGTGATGGCACCGGGAAAGAAGAATAAGAAGAAAATTACCTTGGGTGGCAAAACTTGTAAATAATGCTTGACTCGACACAACCCGAGTTAAATAATAATACCAACTCGTAAATAACACCTGACTCGATACCGACTTGAGTTAAAAATAATACGAATAGGTAATAAATCGTTCAAAATAATTATTTTAATAGGTTATTAAACTATAGTTCGGTAGCAATCACTAGCATCGAACCTGAATTGAATAATGAAAATAAATAAAGGTCGAAACTTTATTGAGTCAAATAATTTAAATTAATTGTATTAATAATATTTTTAAATAATTTAATCGAACAACTTAGTTTATTAAATTGCCATAAATAATAGTAGTGATTAAAAATTATAACTGTAAACTACATCATCAAGATCGGGGTTAAGTAATTATCACCTCAAAGGAAAATTAAATACTTATTTATTAGTAATAATTATTTTATCAACTGTTAAGTATTAAATATGATTTAGATAATTAATTTAAAATGTAAAGTAGGACTTAAATGATTATATCACATGTATAATTAATTATCTCACTAGATTAGTTGTGAATTTCATATTTAATATTTTTGAATTGTTACATGATATGTTGTCAAAATTTTAATAATCATATATATACTAGTCATTTAGTTGCATGCATTTCTACTCGAATAATATTCTCGTTCAAATTAAGATCATTGGTCGCACCTGCGAAGTTCGAAATATCCAGGTATGTATAATTATTTGAAATGTAGTATTTTCCGAAATTGGTATAATTATATAAAATGTTGTATTTCCCCAAACTATTATAACTATATGAAATGTTATATTTTCCCAAACTGGTTGCCTTGTCGCCACCTAATCTCAGAATGAGCTGGAAGACAATTTCTAATCTCAGAATGAACTGGGAGACCATGACAAATCTCAAAATGAATTGGGAGACCACCTAATCTCAGAATGACCTGGGAGACGATTTCTAATCTTAGAATGAGCTGGGAGACGACTTTTAGTAATTTCAGAAAGACCTGAGAGACAAATTACTAATCTTAGAATTACCTGTGAGATAATTACTAAAGACTTGTGTAATAATAAAAATAAAAATGACTGAAATGATAATGGGCATTATATTGACTTGTTTCATTTATTTTTGCAGCTTAGTGGTTTTATCACTAATGCAGAATTGCTTCCACAGATGAGTAGCATTGGACTGAAGAATAGAAGTGTGGTTGGTGGTTCTTTTACCAACCTAGGTATGGTGAATAGATAATTAAAAAATTTAACTTCCTTATTATTCTCTTGTGTTATAAATGTGGCTATGGGAAATGGTGTGAGATTGTGGGACAATTATTTTATATTTTAGAGAACATGATTTATTGTTATGATTTATATTTTATATTACAAGACTTATTTGCTGTATTTAAATTCATGTTCTGGAATGTTACATTTACATTAACTATATTTTTAAGTAACACCCGGTCTGATTCTGGCGAGTCGTTATAAAAATTTCCAAGCTGGTGAGATTGTAAAACCTTGAAAATAATTAGGTTATTTTATTTAGTGTTTTTAAATCCTAAAATTAATCAATTATTTAATTAAATTAATTTTTGGAAATTAATATTTTATCAATTATAACCCATTCATAATTTTTGACCTTTCGTTATCACACAAATATAGTTATGAGTAAATACATTCTTTTCTATAAAATTTAATGTAATGATTTTTAGAATTTCACAAATATTCTTCTATATAAAGGGAAGTTCTGTTGTTAAATGAAACATCTTCTGGATAGGTTGTGAGCACATTTGACACACAAAGGGAAAGACTTTAGGATTATTTGTTATAGTTGTGGGTTCTTCACCAACTTGAACAGGGGAAAGCTCTATACTCGTGTTTAGGGAGTTCGTCTATGGGTTTGGAGTGGAACACCGAGAGCTCACTTCCATCAGTTGAAGTTGCTAACTGGGGATGAGATGCCGAGGAGATCATCAGGTCCAATGTACCATCTGAGGACGGTAAGGTGTCGATAAAAGATTAGTTCTTTCCCGGGGTGTGAGGGAATGTTCTTACTGGACAGGGTCTATATGTTTAGAGCCTTCATGGGGGATTCGCGACCATGGCTGACCAAGGCTGCTACAGATTTACGATGGACTGATGGAGTAAGTGCTGAATCCGAGGGTAGGGTTACACTTACGGTGTTTGGTTTGTTGGGAGGTGAATCAAACGTCTCTATCTCCACTTGTCTAGAGAGACAACCACTAGATGAGGTGAGTTCATGTTGGGCTGATTACTAGCAGGGCTTTACAAGGAGGAAGAGGAAAACAGTCGGAGTTGAAATACTAGCTGCATTGTAAAGTCTTAGAGATGCTTCGAGCCAGCAATTCTCAGGACCACAGGGAGTTGTATGTGCGAGTTGGACTCGTCAGTTGGAGGCTGGAGCATGTGGCCGATGTAAGCGTGTGGGTGTATATGCGAGGTCTGAGGCTAGCAAGATTGGGGATGATGCAATGGCAGAGCTGGGACCATGGTGCGGCGTGTCTTTGGTACATAGAGCGGGGACGGTGCTGTGGGAGGAGTTATTCGACTTGTTACTGAAGGGGGCATTCCTTACTTCCGATGAGGACATCGGCTCTCATTGGTGGGGGAGGATGTTACAGCCGTGATTCATGGGTGTTGCCGGGAACTAGGGTTTGGGTGTTGTCCCTAGGTTTCCCCTGTCCATGAGGGGGTAGCAGTGGCTATCCGAGTGGTGGAAACAACATGCCGAGGCTAACCCGTGTTTAGTTGCAAGTTACAAACTGAGGTGCACGAGGCTGCCAAGTAACCGAGCATGGTGATGGAGCATGGCGTCCGGTTACAGCAATTGTTGTGGCACATGGGTTAGTATTTGGTGTATTGAGCATGTGGCCAAGTCTAAGTCGAGAAATCTCAAGTTGCTGCTGATCGGTGTTTGGGTCGGCAGATCAAGGTTGTGGACAACCTGGTTGGCCTGAGCCTAGATTCGACCACCATGCACCAAGTGCAACTGGGGTCAAGGAATTGACTCAGTCCTACACGGGCTACACCCTTCGTAATCCAATAATGGATATATCAGAAAGGTCCTGACAGCCCATAATACAATAAATTGGACATGGCAGATTTGACTCGCCAACCAATTATAGACATGGTGGATTGGACTTACCAACTAATAACGGACATGGCAGATTGGACTCACCAGCCAATTATAGACATGGTGGATCGGACTCACCAGCCGATAACGGACATGGCGGATTGGACTCGCCAGCTGGTAATGGACATGATGGACTGACCCATGAAGCAATAAATTGGACATGGTGGATTGGACTCGCTAGCCGGTAATGGACATGATGGACTGACCCATCAGCCAATAGATGGACATGGTGCATAGACCCATCAGCCAACTAATGGACATGGTGGACTGAACCATCAGCTAATTGGAATGGTCACAACAGCCAATATTGTAGATATTGATAGGGAGTTTATGGACTTGTTTTATTTAATTATACGGCTTAGTGTTTAATCACTAAAGCAGAATTGCCTCCGCAGGTTAGCAGCTGGAACTAAAGACTAAGAGACGACTGGGCGGTTCTTCTACCAACTCAGGTGGTGAACAAATAATAAGTAGACTTCTCTTTTTACTTTTCTTGTGTTATAAATGTGGCTATGGGAAATGGTCTAAGACTATGGGATGATTATTTCATACATTGTCATTTAAAACATAAGTTCTTTTGAGTTAGAAACGCTAGACTTATTTGCTTTCATATTATTCATGTAACTTTTTAAGTAACACCCAGTCTGGTTAGGACTGGTCATTATAGGGTTGCTTTTGTTAAATTTTGAGTAACACCTAGCCAGCAAGGCCCACGATATCGTGAAACATGGCGGGTCGTTACACCACCACTCGACACGGCCACTTACCAGCAAAAACAAAACACGATGTTGTATAGAGATATAACAAGAAGCGAGTCCTAACAGACTCAGTAGCAACTCCAAGTGTGTCCTTGTGCCTAGGCGGTGAGCTCCTACTCCGTCCCTACACATTAAATCTAAAAGCTAACACCTGCTAACTAAATGATTCATCAAACTCATCACAATTAACACACTCACCATGCAATAAACATCCACCATCTGTCATCCAATCATCAGTGTAAAAATAAATCTAAGTCATCCTATTTATGCCATTTCATTATATTTTCTAATGTATGTTATAGTCAGTTATCATGCCTAGATTTACTTTACTTAATTAGACTACTAATATCCATTCACTATCAAACAAGTCATGCAAACCATCACTCCATTCACAATCAAGCATTCATCATATAAAACAATCAACCCTAGCATACTGTGCTAGTAATAATCAATTTTAAATAATTAATTCAAAGGTAGGGTTTTGTCAAAGGCTAGGCTGGTAGCGGCAGCGATGATCACCGATGGTAGTGATGATTTTTTCAGGCAATTGGTTGCTCCAATTGGACCCATGACCGGCCTCAACGGCACCACTAGGGAGGCGGAAAATGTTGGGGAGGTCAAGGGAGAGGTTGTCGACATCACGGCTGCGGCGGCATGGCTTGGACAGCGGCGAATTGACTCAAGGAATGTCATGCATTTGTGGGACGATTCCGGCGTCATGGCAGTGAGATGGTGGCCGAGGTTGGTTGGGACGTTACGGCGATGGCACGATAGCGCTTGGCGGTGTCGATCGGCGGCAATGCGGCATCTACGATGGTGGTGGTGACAACCACAGTGGCGACAACGATGGGGTTTGTGGTGTAGAAGTGTCGGGAGGCAGAAGAAAAGTCCCAATAAATTGATTTGTTTAAAGATCCATTCCTACTCGAGTCAAAATAATAACTAGTTCGTAATAAATCTTTAAAAAATCCAAAAAATTATGGAAAAGTCCTAGTAAATATGTTACACACCATAACAATACAATGACATGTTCTATAACTAAAAACCCAACCGAATTGCCCTTTAACGCATCTTAATGCATTATTCAGTCTAAAATTATTTCTACAATCAAATACATAAAATAGAAAAAATACTACATACTTTAATATATTCCGATTACTCATTTCTCACCATCTTTTCAATGTAATCATCGTATATTTAGGTACACTTGACCCTCATTGCTCATAACTCACGGTTGGCCTTGACTCAGCACACGGTTCATGAACCCGACTTGACTTGAGCCGACTGGTTCACTGTCGTAACTCTGACTCGAGTCATGGGTTTTACAACCTTCCCTCCTTAGAAAATTTTCATCCTCAAAATTTTATCCGAGGAAGTTTCAAACTCATCCATTATCTGAAGAAGAAATCTCTAGGAAGGTACCTCGTTCTGAAGCTGGTTGCTCAAATATCTCAGGGTATCGCTTCTTCATCTCATCTTCTCGTTCCCATATAGATTCTTCAACTCCTCTTCGAGGTCCATTGCACTCGCACTAGGGAAAGTTCCTTCTTTCGGAGAATCTTCACTTTGCAATTCACAATCCGAACTACATCTTATGGATATGTCAGGTCTACTTGCAGATTTATCTCTTTGAAACTCACAACATGAGAGTTGTCTGGATAGTACTTCTTCAGCATTGACACATGGAAGACATTACACACAGTTGATAGGTGAGGTGGCAATGCTAGCATATACGCCACTGGTCCAATGCGCTCTATCACATCAAACAGTCCAATATATTGTGGAATAAGTTTCCCTCGCATCCCGAATCTTGTGTTTCCCTTAGCTGGAGAGACCTTTAGGAGAACATGATCTCCTAATGTGAACAAAACCTCATGTTTGTGCTAATCAGCAAAACTTTTCTGCTTGTCCTGAGCTGCTCTCATTCTCCTCTTGATCCACATCACCACTTCCTGCGTCTGTTGGATCATCTTTTGCCCAACTACTACTGGCTTGCTGCCCTATACCCAACACACCAGGGATCGACATGGTCTGTTGTATAGTTACTTTATATTGTGCCATCCCTATCGTAGCCTAATAGCTATTGTTGTAGGAGAACTCAACTAGGGGTAGATGTTCTTCCCAACTTCCTCTGAAACTCAAAATGCATGCTCGGAGCAAACCCTCTAGGATCTATATGGTCCTCTTAGTCTGTCCATCTGTCTGTGGGTCAAAGGCGGTGCTGAATCTTGATTCAGTTCCCATAGCTACCTTAGAAGCCTTCCATAATTGAGACGTGAACCTTGGATCCTTGTATGATATGATCTCCCGTGGTACTCTATGTAGCCTGATTATCTAGTCTCTGTACAATGTGGCCAAAGTGGTCAGTGGGTAATCTATCCTTATTGGTATGAAATGTGTGCTCTTCGTGAGTTGATCTACTATGACCCATATTGCATTCTGTTGTTGGCGGGTCCTAGGTAAACTGACTACAAAGTCATATGTTATACTCTCCCAGTTCCACTATGGTGCTTCCAGTGGCTGTAGCGTATCACCTAGATGTACGTCCTCAGCTTTCACTTTTTGGCACACCAAACATCTGGCAACTGTGTTGTATACCTCTCTCTTCATTCCTAGCCACCAATATATTCGACGAACATCAGGGTACATCTTCACTCCACCTGGATGCACTAAGCATCTCGACATGTGAACTTCGTGAAGAATCATATATCGAAGTCCAGGACACTTTGGAACATTTGGCACAAAGAGTCGACTTCTAAGTCTGACTAACCCATCTGCATCTCTGGTCAATTTTGGATGTGTTCCCTACTACAACCATTGCCTCTAACTGTGGGTCTGCTTCCTGTGCAATCCTTATCTGGTCAAGTACACTCGGCTGAATGGTCAATTACACCATCATTCCAACCAACTATCTCTGGCCTACAGTGAACTGAGTCGCTGACAGTATTGCTAATCATGTAGAGTACGAAACTCTTGGCTTCCTGCTCAACACATCTCGTAGTCAACTAACATCTCCAACCATCTTCTCTGTCTGCTGTTTAAATCCTTATGTGTGAAGATGTATTTTAGACTCTAGTGATCAGTTAAAAGTTTGAAAGATGTTTCATATAAGTAGTGCCTACAGATTCTGAGAGCGAATATAACTGCTGCAAGCTCTAGGTCATGTGTAGGATAGTTACGCTCATGCACCTTGAGCTGGTGTGACGATAGGCTATAACTTTATCCTTCTACATTAAACCACAAGCCAAGCTAATCCCTAAGGCATTTGTGTACACTACAAAATCCTCGTGTCCCTCAGGCAATGTGAGGATAGGCGCCAAAGTCAATCTCTCCTTCAGCATCCTAAAACTCCGCTCACACTCTTCCATCCACCTGAATCATTCCTCCTTCCTAGTCAGCCGTGTAAGAAGGGCTGCGATGGAAAAGAAACCCTAAATAAACTGTTTGTAATAACCAGCTAGGCCTAGGAAGCTCCGAACCTCTATAGGTGTCTTTGGTTGTTCCCACTACACTACTGCTTCTATCTTGGCTGGGTCTACTGAAATACCCGGTGTTGAGATGACATGGTCAAGAAAGTGTACTTCATGACAACCAAAAACTACACTTCAAAAACTTCCCGTGCAATCTATGGTCTCTCAGTGTCTGGAACACCATCCTCAGATACTGCTCATGTTCTTCCCTAGATGAAGAATATACTAGTACGTCGTCAACAAAGACGATCCCAAACTGATCCAAGTATGGACTGACCACTCTGTACATCAAGTCCATAAATGCTGCTATGGCATTGGTCAATCCACAATGCATGACCAAAAACTCATAGTGTCCATATCTTGTCTTGAATGCAGTCTTCGGAATATCTTCCGCTCTAATCTTCAACTGGTAGTATCCTGACTTCAAATCAATCTTCGAAGACGATTGCTGAGCTCAACTAATCAAATAGGTCATCAATGGGAGGAAGGGGTTATCTATTCTTAATATTTGCATGGTTTAGCATCCTGTAATCGATGCATGGATGCATACTTCCATCCTTCTTCCTCACAAATAACACTGGTGCACCCCATGGGGAAACACTCAGTTTGATGAATCCTTGATCCAATAGTGTCTACAATTGTTCCTTGAGTTCCTTGAGCTCAAGAGGTGCCATCCTTTACGGAGCTCTAGAAATTGGTGTTGTTCCAGGCATCGACTCAATGGCAAGGTCTACCTCTCTATCTTGTGGCAATCCAGTAATCTCTTTTTGTAAAGACCGTGAGAAAAAAAAAAAAGGACACCAATGCAGTTTGGGAAGGACCGAACGTGTTATAGCAAATACCCGGTTAATTATTATATTTTATTATTTACCCGGTTACCTGGTTAAATGAAATACGGGTGTTTTCACATACCCAAGCCATCATTTCATTTTATTTTATGAAGGACGTCCTCCACCCTAGCCTTCATTCGCATTTTCTTCTCCTCTTCCTTACCGGCGTGTCTTCTTCCTTGCTTAGGTATTCTTCCTATCTCCCTCTTCTTAATTTTCTTGCATGCATATTTCCATTTGATAATAAGCTTTATAATCATGACGATTAAAGTTTAAAATCAACAAGAAAGAAACTAAAATTTGTCGACGAGTTCCCTGTTTCGGCAAGATGGGCAAGCACGTGCAAGCCTCACCGGGAATCAGTGGTGACGGCCGTTCTAACGTCCGGAGATGATCCTACTCTCTTCATCGGTCCGTAGGTCAATCTCCATGTGTGGATGCCGGCTTGGATTGGTAAATGGCCAAAAATGAGAGGAGGGTGCCAAAAATAGAGGCGCGGCGGTGGGTGAAGAAGTCTGGCCATCCTGGGTGGCAAGAGGTTGCAATCTCGGCCTTGGAAGCTTGATAGGAGGTCGAGGGTGTCAAAGGCGACTGCCCAATTGAGGCAGCGACGCTTGCCGGCGGTGGAATCGGCGACACGAGCATGCCGCTAGGCGAGCGGCAATGCAGTGCGTCGCTGCCGCCAGAAGGCGGCAGGAGTTGGCCGAGGTGACACTGAAACGACACGGCAGAGCTGTGGCGACAATGGACGATGGCAGGAGGTGGTTGGCGGTGACTGCGGCGGTGGCGGCTGGAGGGCACCTGGAGTCAGGAAAGAGCATGCCGGAGAAGAAGAAGAAGGTAAAAAAACTATCTTGGGTGGCAAACTTGTAAATAATGCTTTACTCGACACAGCTCGAGTTAAATAATAATACCAACTTGTAAATAACACCGGGCTCGATACCAACTCTGAGTTAAAATATAAAATTAACTTGTAATAAATCTTTAAAAATAATCATTTAAATGGGTTATGGGTTAAAGTTACTAAATTAATTAATTATTGTACGAAATCTCCACAAGTAATAAAAAAATATAGTAATGATACACGGTCGATAATTAATCGGCACAACAAGCGATTAAATTAAATCAAACGGTTAAAAGTAATTAATAAAATAAAGATTTTACCTTAACCATATTAAATTTAATATTAGGTAAATAAAGTGATTATTTTAATAACGAGTAAGTAATGTAGAAAATAAGTTATTAAACTATAGTCGGGTAGAAATCACTCGCGTTGAACCTAAATAGCATAATGAAAATAAATAAAGTTCGAAACTTTATAGAGTCAAATAAATTAAAATAATTGTATTAATAATAATTATGAATTAAATTAATACAAATTATTTTAACTAATTTGATTGAATAACGTAATTAATTAAATTGCTTTAAATAATAGTTGCGATTAAAAATTATAACCGTCAACTAAATCATCAAGATATTATTACCGCAAGGAAAATTAAATACTTGTTTATTAGTAATAATTATTTTATCAACTGTTAAGTATTAATTATAATTTAGATAATTGATTTAAAATGTAAAGTAGGACTTAAATGATTATATCACATGAATAATTAATTAACCCACTAGATTTGTTGAGAATTTAATATTTAATATTTTTAAATTGTTCAATGATATGTTGTCAAAATTTTAATAATGATATATATATATTAGACATTTAGTTGCATGCATTTCTACTCGAATAAAATTATACTTATATATGATTTTATATTCTCGTTCAGATTAGGATCATTGGTCACAGCTGCGAGTTCGAAATATCTAGGTCGGTATAACCATTTGAAATGTTATACTTTCCCCTGGTGGCAGCTCTGGTCGGCCTAAGCCCGAGATTCGACCACCATGCACTGTAATGCAATTGGGGTCAAGGAATTGACTTAGTCCAACACAGGGCCGTACCTTTAAAATTACTGTGTGTCCGTATAATTATTTAAATTGTTGTATTGTGCGTATAATTATTTGAAATGTTATATTTTCCAAAATTGGTATAACTATATGAAATGTTGTATTTTCCCAAATTGGTATCCTTTGTCGGCACTAATCTCAGAATGAGCTGGAAGACGATTTTTAATCTCAGAATGAACTGGGAGACCATGACTAATCTCAAAATAAATTGGGTGACCACCTAATCTCAGAATGAGTGGGGAGACAATTTCTAATCTCAGAATGAATTGGGAGACCATGACTAATCTCAAAATGAATTGGGAGACCACCTAATCTCAAAATGAGTTGGGAGACAATTTTTAATCTCAGAATGAACTAGGAGACCATGACTAATCTCAAAATGAATTGGGAGACCACCTAATCTCAGAATAAGCTGGGAGACAATTTCTAATCACAGAATGAACTAGGAGGCCATGACTAATCTCAAAATGAATTGGGAGACCACCTAATCTTAGAATGAGTTGGGAGACGATTTCTAATCCTCAGAATGAGCTGGGAGACCATGACTAATCTCAAAATGAATTGGGAGACCACCTAATCTTAGAATGAACTGGGAGACATTTTCTAATCTAAGAAAAAGCTGGGAGACGACTTTTACTAATCTCAGAATGACCTGAGAGACAAATTACTAATCTCAGAATTACTTGAGAGATAATTACTAAAGACTTTTGTAATAATAATAATAAAAAAATGGGTGAAATGATAATTAGGATTTTATTGACTTGTTTCATTTAATTATGCGGCTTAGTGGTTTTGTCACTAACTCGAAATTGCCTCCGCAGGTGAGCAGCTTTGGACTGAAGAATAGAAGTGTGGTTGGTGGTTCTTTTACCAACCTAGGTATGGTGAATCGATAATAAGAATTTGGACTTCCTTATTATTCTCTTGTGTTATAAATGTGGCTATGGGAAACGGTCCGAGACTGTGGGATGGTTATTTTATATTTTAGAGAACGTGATTTATTGTTATGATTTATATTATATGTTGCAAGACTTATTTGCTATATTTCAGTTCATCTTCTGGAATATTACCATTACATCAATTATATTTTAAAGGAATACCCGGTCCGATTTAGGTGGGTCATTACACTTCTCGAAATACATCAATGAATTCTCTGACCACTGGAATATCCTCAATGCTCAGCTTATCCCTTGAACCACTCTGTTCAACCAAGACTAACGCTAACATTATCAGTTCGCTACCTTTGTCCAACTGTCTCATTGAATTCTGATAGGATATCCATCCTTGATCTCTATCTCTGCCTTGATCTTGGAAGAAAAAGCGACATCTTCCATGGCAGAAAGTCACCATCTTTCTTTGACAATCTATCACAGATCCTTGCTTGGACATCTACTTCATCCCAAATATCACATCAAATTCTTGTAGCTTGAACAATATCAAATCTGCTACAAGTTGTCACTGTGGAATCTCAGCAGGGACATTATGCACACACTCAACCTTAGTTATCACACAACCGGCAGGACTGGACACTAATAATGAATGTCCTAACTCTTCTATCTTACATCCAATTCTAGTTGTGCACGTGTACAAAATAAAAGTGTGCATGCAGCCATAATCAAATAAGACTCGTGAAAGTACAAAGCCTACTAGAAGCATACATGTCACAACTGTCGTGTCCTCAAGTACCTCTGCCACAATGGCTGCATACATCCTCACTGTCGTGTCCTGCGCCCACAGACTCTCTCTAGTTCTGTCCCCTCTGCTATCTCAGTTGTTGATGGTCTCCACCTCTCTGGCCTTCACCTTGGCTGTGTTGGCCTCTCTATTTCGGTTGTTGCTGAGGAGCTGGGAGTGCAAGTCTCTACGGAGGCATGGGGAGTGTCAACTATTGGCTCTGGCTAGTTGGACAAGTTGTGGCTCTACACCCTAGTTGACCACAACTATAGCATGCGTCTATGCCAACTTTGCACTCTACAATCCTTTGTTCTAGTTGACCACATCTGTAGCATGTATTTGTGCCTACTCTGCACTCTCCTCAATGACAATGTTGGCAACTCTGATAGAAGGGTGTTCTGTAGCCCTAAACTTGACCATCCATAACCCCCATGGAAACTGTTGCGTCTATTTGACATCTCTATTGTGCTCCTTGCTCTGGCTGATACGGTCTAGGGTGTTGCTGCTTCTGGTCAAAATCTCTACTAGGTCTAGTAACTATAACTCATTCTGCCTAGCTTGTAGCTCTCACAACATCAACGAAAGTAGCAAACTTCCTATCCAATAGGCCATCCTGATCTCATGATGGAGGCCTTCGTAAGATTGCTCTATCCTTCTTTCTTCGTTGGGGACAAAATCTAGTGCAAATCTCTCCAGAGCTCTAAACCTAGTCTCGTATTGCACCACCGTCATGGGTCCTTGCCTCATGTTCTAGAATTCCTGCTCGTTCCTCTTCCTAACATTTGGCGGAAAATACTTCCCATCGAATTCCTCTCTGAATTCCTCCCAAGTGAAGTCCTGGGGTTGACGGTGAGCAACTATGGAATTCTACACCAAATCCTACCATACTCTAGCTTCATCCGGGAATGCCCCTAAAATGATGTGTACTCTATGCTCAATCGAGCATCCCATACTGCCAAACACTCCCATGGCTGACGAAATCCACAAGAATGCCTACTCTACATCCAACTTCCAAAAGAAAGGTCGTCCACCATTCTTCACGAATGTTTCGTATTGCCACAGCTCTAGATTCCTTGCATCCACTGATCTATTTGATCCTTCTCCTCGTTCGTACTATGGAAACGGTGGTCCTGTATCAACTGGTACACTGTAAAATCCTATAGCTCTACTTCCACTTGTAGTCTTCCCGCTAAATGCTACTGTGGTTCCATCGACATAAGGTCTCATCCTCGCCTGAAGTGGGTCAATTAAAGGAGTTGTTGTTGAAGTAACGCTCTGTTGCAGCAATGGAGAAGGAGGAATCAGCGGAGGGCCTGTCGAAACTGCTGGCTCTTCCCGTGCCTCTTCATCCACTGCTGGTCTCTTCTCAGCTCTGGCCACTGAAAGAGCTATCTGTTTGAGCTCTCTCCTAAATTCCTCCTGGTTTTGCTGCATCTGTATCTGCACCTCAGCCAATCTACCAATTGCTGCATCTCTCTCCTATAGAGTACTTTTGCTATGGTGACTGTCACATTGACTATCTCGGTGATAGCTCTCATTACGTCTACTACTTGACACTGGCACACTGGTCCCTCTTGGTAGCATGGTGGTCCTCAGTCGACTAGATGTTGTGTCACTATGACCATGATCGGTCTGGGCACTAGAGGGGATGGGGCCCTGATTTGCGTCCTATAAATCTGGTTCACAATTCTCTTGGTTGTGCCTACTCTAATCTGATCACCTCGACACACCACTGTTAGGTAAGAAAATCTGTAAACAAAAAACATAAACACAAAAAAATATCTGTTGATATAGCTCGAAGCAGCTTTCGCACACATGTAACCTGTAACGCAACAACTATCTTAATCAACCAAGAGTTGGCTCTGATACCACTCCTGTAAAAGCCAGTTTCGGCTCACCCATGAACCAACCCAAAAATGTCACCAATGATCAAACCGTTCGCTAATCTACTGGATTTGGGTTAAGTCGACCCGGATCTACCCTCGGTGTCTTAAGATGGAGATGTGATAGGCACAACATGGATGGAATAATTGGGTTCTAATGCAATCCTACATGCATGCCATGACGTCCAAGCAAAAATAGAGCAAAAACAATAAATGAGAAATCCAAAGGAAAATATCTATATCTATAGAAAAATAAAACATAGTTTCCCTATAAGTGCAATAAGGGCCAACCTGTCCACAACAGGGATATATATATATATATATATATATATATATATATATATATATATATGTGTGTGTGTGTGTGTGTGTGTGTGTGTGTGTATATATATATATATTCTATCAAAATAATATAAAACATAAGATTCTATCATGGCATTCAGCTATCATCACTTTCGTTTTCACCTGAGCCAAGTCTGAGCTCTATTAAGTGTTTAAAGTATACAATATTCACCCATGTTGTTAATGTGATTTTGTACTTCTAGGGTATAAACATTATTAATTAGGTGATATTTCACGTTAAATCCTAGTTAACTAATATTTTATGAGATATGCTTAATTTTAGAGTTTTAATGCTGAAAAAGATGAAACAAATTAAGCTTAGGATTTGTTGGTCAGAGTATTAGACCCCACCCATTGATGGCTACAATTTATGATGTTAACAAAGCTCGATGAGGATGGCTATACATAGCGTTGGCACCATTGTCAGGGAGTTGAAACTTCATTGGACATCATAATCAATTAGTCCACATTAAGTTGTGGAATCCTTCCTCAAATTCTTGTATTTCCTGGGTATCTCATCTTCTATATAATGGGGTGGTCATTTGTTGTTTTAGATGTCTCAACTCTTGGCTTAGAAGTATTCTAGTTTTTATAATTCTTTTCTTTTCATAATGAAAAGTAGTTTCTTCTTTGTATTGTTTTCTATTTTATTATAGAGTAGTCTTTTATTTCTTTCTAGAGAATAATGGAACTTAACATGGTTTAATTGAATTCATTTCAACCTCTTGCTCTTTTATTCAATTGGATTGTTTGAATTATCATGTTCTTAATGCTAAGAGTAGATTGATCGCCTATTTCTTAGATCATGAGGTTTAATTAGATTTTTGAGATAAATTAATTAAATTAGTCATTGATAATTCATCATATGACTAGTCTTTTGACTTTTTTGTCGTTGTGGTCAGGAGATACATAACACCGTATGCGATTGTAAAGAAAATCTTAATGCGTTATTTTGTTGATTAATCAATTATCACTGAGAGGTAAAAATTGAGGCAAAATAATATAAGCATGAAGGAGCAGGAGCCACCATTTCATATAATTATCCTAGATTGACAATTTGAGGGAATAGAAGATAAGAGTAAGGTGTGATGAAGATTAAATTCATGTTAATAGAAATTCGACTCTAGAACGAGTTTTATCATTTTAATTTCTCTTTTAATTTAAAGTTATTATTAAGTCGATTGTGTTGGTTTTGTTCTTTATTTAATTTTCCTTAATTAATTTAAAGAAATTTATCTCTGGTAGGATGATACTCAAAATCATCATTATATTACTTGTTTTGACTGTGTATACTTGCACTTAATTGAAATTATTCGAATAAGTTTTTGGCGCCGTTGCCGGTGAGATCAAATTTTCTTAGTTAATTTTGAATTAAAATTTTGAGTTTCTTCTCTATTCTTTTTAGATTTTAGTGTCTGATATATATATATATATATACTATATCATTGTCTTCTTCATTGTTATCATTTGTTTATGCATCGATTAGTGCGATCACCTTTGTTTTCTTGTGATCCAAAGATTGAAAGGTCTTTGAGAAACTTGCGTGCCGCTAGAAGAAGAGAACAAGAAGCAATAGAAAAAGAAACCATCGACCCACCACAACAACAAATGCCTCCACTTGTACCTATTGTAGCTATAGCCAATGATGACAACTAGGCAATCCAAGATTAGGTTGTACCTCTTGCAAGAGGGTAACAACCTTGTATTATTGCACCACCGGAGGACGCGATCCACTTCGAGCTTAAACCAATTTTATTTAAACCACTTCGAGCTTTAACATGTTAACAATTTAGTGGATCACTTACTGAAAACCCTAACAGGCATATCATCGATTTCCTATCGGTTTGTCATATGTATTGTAACGACCTGCCATTTTTCACGATATTGTGGGCCTAACTGGCTAGGTGTTACTCAAAAGTAAAGTAATTATGTCAAACATTTTTTATAAATAATAACATATATAAAGATCCCATAGTCTTGGACCGTTTCCAAGCAGCCACACTTATTTCTCAATGAAATAAAGAAAAGGAGTCCTCATATTTATTTTGCTCCATACCCTGGATGTCAATCACCAAATCTCATATCTGCACACCTACGGAGGCAATTCCGCGTTAGTAATTACAACACTAAGTAGTATAATAGATAAAACAAAACAAGTACATTCCACTATTTCCTTATGTTTATTTTAATATGCGGTGGAGCGATTCCGCTATACTCCAAAACAATGCGGAGGAGGTATCCGCTGTGATCCGCACACCCTGGCCGTAGCCTTTTTTGTGGGGAGGCTACCACTACTGTCTCCAGTGCCAGTGCCTCGCACACCCCGGCCGTAGCCTTTTTGTGGGGTAGCTATCACTGCACTCGGGTGATTGCTATGCCCCGTTTGTGGGGAAGCTCTCACTACCAATTCTAGTGCCAGTGCCTCGCACACCCCGGCCGTAGCCTTTTTATGGGGAGGCTATCACTGCACTCCAGTGCCAATGCCTTGCACACCCCGGCCGTAGCCTTTTTGTAGGGCGGCTATCACTGCACTCAGGTGATTGCTATGCCCCGTTTGTGGGGAAGCTCTCACTACCAATTCTAGTGCCAGTGCCTCACACACCCCGGCCGTAGCCTTTTTATGGGGCGGCTATCACTGCACTCCAGTGCCAGTGCCTCACACACCCCGGCCGTAGCCTTTTTATGGGGCGGCTATCACTGCACTCCTGTGCGATGGAGGAATCGTTGTGCCTCACTCACCGCCGGCCGTAGCCTTTTTATGCGGTGGCTATCACTACTCCAAAACAATGTCGATGCATTACAAAATTCACGCACATAACACGACTCAGTGTCGGACTGAGTCAATTCATTAA